>JAQGCM010002229.1:0-11846 GCA_034699705.1 Hymenaphorura dentifera
GTGTAGCTAGCGTTTCTTTAAAAATATGAGGTTAACCAAGTGTGAGCGAATCTGAGAGTTGGACCGTGAACAGACGAACAGAGGACATGGATTCATTATATACCTCTTCAATTTCTGCACATGACTGCGTCTTTGGAGAGTTCATTAAGTCGGGCATTGGGTTTACTAGACTCTAGACCAACAGCCAAACCCATTCTTCTCAGAGAATCAGAAACTGTTCTTATCTTAGCAAACAAAGAAAAGGCCGTAAAATACATGTACAAAGGATGAGTAAGTTTATTTTCTCTCACAAGGGAATAATTTTGGATTTAAACAGCGCGTAATTAAGTCTAGATAAGAATAACTTTGTGGGGGAGTCGGACAAACCGTTCAGTAAACATAAAAAAAAAACCTAAAACTCATATTCGGGAACGGCAACAAGTAGTGTTTAACATAAAAATCGTGCATGAATGATTTGCTTGAGCAGCAAGTGAAAATTCCGAGAAATTTTGTTTGCTTTCCCTCAAGAATGTTTACATTAATTAGTCGTAGCTTCGTAAATCAAGCTCTAACCGTCCTGAATTGACTTGATTTTCAAATCCTGAGCTAAACTTCAATCAAACCCTTAGTTTCTACTTAAGGACTTGTTCAGTAATAGTGTGGGTGTTTGGATTTGAAGAATGAACAAATTTGGCAAGGAATTCCCAGAACAACTAGCTTATTGAAATCTTAGCTTTGGCACTGACACAGAGATGAATAGACCCACCTTGAATTTCGCTCAAGCTAATTCTGTTCAAAGCCACAACAGCTTTCCTCGTCAGGCAGAATTACTAGGTAATGAGTTAATTATAGGGAACTGATTAAATGTAGCTCATTGCTCAGGCCAAAGTAGACAAAGAGTGGTGCAGTTAATTAATTGACTACCGCCTTGTACAACTCAGCAAGGCAGAAGTCTGGCTTTGGTTGAATGAATTCGTATCTCGTCAGAACGGTGAATTGTATGTAACTGGGAACAATGGAATCATAGCCACTGAAGCCATACGAACCTTTCTGTTCGCCAAATTAGCGTTGGTGTTTTTGCAAACTTGTTTCTGCACTACTTTAGCAGCTGTAACTAATGGTTGTTTGTCTTGTAGTTGTGTTCTTTCTTGAAAATATTACTATGAAAATTACCGATTCTTTTACTTCAACCTTGATAGAATATTTCGGTTTCGGAAAATTTCAACGATTCCCCACAGGTAGGGCTTATCCTTCCATCAAAAATAATTGCAGCGATCAGGAATCATTGTGGTAAAAAACCTGCGTGAGACCAGTACCAGAAATCTCGGTTTGAAAGAGATTCTATTTATGAGCTTTTGTTTCAGAGTACCTAAGCGGTGCAGAATACAAAGGAATACGAATACCTGCTAAAAATCCCTTTCAAGAGCCACTAACTAGAGAATCCTGGCAAGAGTCAGGTTTTGTTTGTGGTTATCGGAAATTGCAGTTGCCAAGAACGCACCGTCAGGATGAATGCTCTCTTTGTTACTCTGTCGTGGAAGTCAGACTGTATTTATTTACAAAAGCAAATTTCCGCACAGTAGACCAAACGAGATTTCTGATTTCGGTAGTGGTTGAGGTAATTAAGTGCTTTCAGCTCAGGCACTTGATTCACTCTCATTTACTTTATACTCTAGCTCACGCAAGGGAATATCATGAAGCGTATTGTAGGCCATCCTTAATGACAGGGATTATGGTTGCACTTAATCCCTTCTTGAATCAGCAGTTGTCAGAATGAGAATACAAATTTTTCATAAGACCCAGCTAACGTGCCACTAAGCATTAGCAATCATTCAGCTGACTTACATGTATTTTGTTAATTTGGGTTTTTGAAGAGGCCAAGTTTGCAAAGAATAAGCACTGGATAAAATATGAAATCCAGTGCTGAATTGGGTGTTCCAGAATTCCTAACTGGTAGTTAAAATATCCGTTTGAGTCATTTAAAGCGGAAACCACTTTCCCGTTCATTTCTATCCGGTTTCTTGCGGTCAGCGAAAAAATTCTTTTGAGCTCGTTTTCAACACCACGGGGAATTACCTCCTTTCAAAATTTATTTATGAATCCTGGAGCTGGAGCTTTTGCACTTGAGTACTAATTATTTAGAACTAAATTCGAATCATACCATTAACACACCCAACTGAGCCCCCTTGGCTCGGGTGGTCTAATTTAGTATTGATTATCTTCCTTCAATGTTCGAATGCAACAAAATGAAGAGGCTTCGAGGAATTGTGTTAATATTTTGTGGACTAACCAGGTCTCCGGGGACAAATGAATTCAGCCGAACTTCTAAGCGAAATCAATACACATTTTAGTACCCCTGGCACTGTAGTGACTGTCAACCTATTTTCTATTAATCATTTCTATGTACACTTCGATTGGAGTGCCTGCAAGCTTTGAACTCTGCAACTTGAAATTTGTTTACGGCTGTTCCTTCCTGTGGTGAGCAGAACGAAGCTCATTCATAATTAAGTTAGGCCAAATCGAGTTACGTTACAACAGGACGGCTAAAATTCAAATGAAAGATTTTTCTTCTAAACCTTACGTACAGCAAGCTGGATGAAACTAAACTGGATTTTTTGTCTTTTCAGACCAATTTGTCAGTGCCAGTTTTTAGTGTAGTGGTTGCACATGTTACGAATTGTCAAATAAAAAACAATCGTGTGTGCATTGCGAAATTAATTGCAAACCTGTGAATAGGAGACTTGGTGCTTCGACTAAATTGGGCCGAGTACTTTCACTCTTGCCTTTCCTTGCGATTCCTGTGGAGCCCATGACTCCACTTATAACTAAAGCTTTCTGCAAGCCGACATTAATTTAGCCTCGGCAAATATTACTAATGAACCACGGGTGTACTTTATTTCTCTTCCAAGCAGATGGTGAGCAAAAGCATGTCCAATATTTGAAGAGAATTTGCAGGTGTTCGCTATAGCGCGGACACCGAAATAATTTGGGATTTGGCCTAAGGCCGCTGTGTACAAGTTACTGTCGCTGATGCTGTGATTAGCCGTCAGTTCCGCATGCAGACAAAACTCTCCACTCATCATCGACCCACAGACCCACACCCACACCACATTACACTTCGACTGAAGGGCATTATTAGGATTTCCGCAAGTGAAGAGACATGTTGTCAAATCTAAATCCAGCTCGCACGGATTCCGGCTTGGAGAAAGTCACTTGATTGCATTGCGTTGTGCTACACTATTCTGTCATCAAACCAAACCAACATAGAACCGTGGAAAGTGATGAAAGTTTTTCTTCTGATGAAATGACTAGGAGAGAGGAGATGATGGACTAAATTGAAAGTGACAACAAAGTTTTGCCTCACGTCAAGCCAAAAATGCCAAAGTACCAGCTTCGGATACAAAAAAGTCCATCATAATCAAGCCAAGCTTTAAAATTCCAGAAAAGAGGAAAATGATGCTCATGAAATGTAGAAGTGAATTCTATTTCCATTCACGAGGCGTGAGAATCTTGACACCTCTCCTGACAGTTTTTCTTATTCATTCATCGATCACAACTTCTGTCTTTTCCCAGTCGTCGGAGTCGCAGGACCCAAACTTTCACTTCACATGTGCTCAAATTACCTCCGGGACATCATCGGCTAGACAACAAGATGTTCCATTTCAGGGTGAACCCCGTGAAGAATCGATCAACGAGGTCACAACTCAACTCATTACCTTTCCAGTTTCTGAGTTTTGTTGGCTCTTGTTTATATGTTATTTGTTCTCTAGCATTTTTATGACTATAGCCTTATAGCACAGTTGTAACTGCCTCGATTTAATTTTGCAAACTTACGTTCTTTGGATGACTTGTACACTTTGTAGGGCTATAAAGTGCTTGAAAAGTATCATTTTGCACTATATTAATGTATTTTATTTTGCTTTCTATTACATTGCACTGCTCAGCATGGGGGAGACTCACACAATGAAAAAGAAACAACAGATGCGGGTGACACCAACACGGCGGAGGTTGAGAAAGAGGTGTGAGATTAGAGTACAGATTCTTAGAAACTGTATCGCGCCAAGAGGCTCTAGCTTTTTATTTGTTTGACACTTTCAAGAAGTACTTGCCCTTTGGGTTTATCTTTCCGTATATTTGTATGGTTTTTTTTATTTTTCGGTCTTCTGGCGAAATGTTTGACGCAAAGTATGATAAAAAAGTGCAAGAAGATGAAAAACGTCGGAGCGAAGAGAGACAGGTTTGAGATGGACAGTTGCCTTGTTTGGTATCATTTCTTTATTTAACAACTATTAGGCTAAAGTAGCTTGTTTTAGCCGTTTCGTTCGATGTTTGAAAATATTTCATTTTAAATGTAATGGCTTTAATTATCGCAATATGCTCTTTGACAGTTTATGACTTTCCTGAAAACTTTAGGAGGCCAAGCGGGAAATAAATGCGGCACTGGGTGAAATTGACAACATTTCTCGAGGAAATGGTGGAGACCTTTGCACCACACCGTCCAAAATGTACAAAATGTTCTCCAGAGTTCCCATTGGGACTCATATTTTTCATATTCCGAAAGAGAAAGCCGATCTCATTGCATTTTTCCTGAGTGGACGTATAAAGATCGGTAAGCCAAGTCGTCGCTTTCATGAAAGAAAGACACCATCTCAATTCAATTCATGGCTCAGCACTTTTCTCTGCGACTTCCTTTGGTGAAATGGAATGTGATTACACCTGATTTTATTCCCTTAGATCTCCTAGAGTTGAATGGAACATTCAACAGTCTGTTTGCTGAGAATCAGTTGGAAAATATCCAATTTGTTGATAGTTCTCCAACTCCAAGCACATCTCACAATCTGTACCTAAAAGGCAGGTACAAGGCAGTAGAAAAACTTGCAAAATCCACCAATGAGATGAACCAGTTCCCGTGGTACTTTGACCCGAATCAAAGTACTAGCCCTACCGATAAAACCAAATTTCATGTGGATAACTCGATGGCCAACACTGATGAAATCACAGGCTTTTGGACTTGGCCCTACTTTAAGTGTGGGGAGCAAATTCACTCAAACGGGGAGGATGACAGGGTAGTAAACAGTCTCAACGGAACTTGGCTCGTCTCCTACTCCGTTCCATTTCTATTGAGCAAGAGCCAATCAAATCCTCGAAGGTATTTCTCCAGCTTATTTTATGTGTAAGTTTTTGCTCAACGCGGTATTGGTTTAATTTTTGTCTCATTTTTGTTGCAAGTTATGGCCTCTTGAGCTTTGACATTGATCTGTCACATTACCGTATCAATCAATGCGATTATGCTGATGCGACTGAGAAAAATAATGATGAAAATAGTAACCCTCTCCATGCTTTTCGAGAAACACACAAATGCGACAAACGCACTACAACTGTACGTTTTGAACTGATCAATTGATAATTTTATACATGCTAAAATTGTGAATTGTTTACCTGGAATTTACAGTGTCAAGTTCAAAAACAAGATGAGCAAACAGGCTGGCGGAAAGGAAATTATATTTGTCACTGTATAGAGGCTCATTTTGCTTTGTATAAACAGTGGAATAATACAATAGGGGGTTTGGAAGCTGAATGTGAGCATTAATAAATCAAATTAATAAGCTTATCGTACAGCTTGATTTACAACAATATTAAGATTTTACAAAATAAAATTATTTAGCAACATGGTGCTCCACATTGAAAGGAGAAGAATTCGACTCGTTTTTGGACGTTGTCTCGTGCAAACGATGTCCTACGGATTGTCCAGATTGCAATGATAAGCACACATGCATGGCAATTACGAGTCCGGCTTTGAGGTATTAAAACCGGTACAAATTACACCAGAGCTAATAATTCTTAGCATTAATATTGAGATTGGCTTTTTGGGTTTAGATTAACTCTACTCTGTGTCTCAGTTTTCTGCACAGTGGCTGCAATCGGTTTCATTATCGTTGTGTGTAAATTTAGAAAAATCGCAGTGTTTAAAACATCTTCGCCAATATTCATCTGCATTATGCTCTCCGGGTGTATAATTATGTACAGTGAGGTAAAAGTATTTCATTCAATTTTAATTAAAAAGACTTGATGTGCACATCCTGTTCTTGTTCTTTTGGTTTGTAGATGATTGCTCTTTACCCTCCGTTGACAATAGCATCCTGTGTGGCCGTAAAATGGACTCGGCATTTGGGGTTTTGCATTACTTACACAGCACTTGCTTTGAAGGTTTGTTTTGTGTGTCAAACTTTTCCGAAATGCACTCGAAAACATTCCAAAACTTCTTCAAATGTTGGAGCATGATGAGAAAGTTTAAAGAGAAAGTTTCAAAGTAAAAAGTAGACAGATCGATAAATTTCAGAATGAAAAACAATTCACGGAATGTGAAAGCGTTTTTTAGTCCCTAACGACGACTCCACGTCTGTTTGCATTAGGTACTCTTGAATGAAGAGAAGACTTGAAAAGAAAGTGAAATAAGTTTCTCTATTCTAACTGCTATCATAGATTTCAAAAGGAAGAAAGAAAATATAAGAATTTGTTTGCTTTGCTTTAAAAGCAAAATGGAATATTTATGAGTACCTTAAAACAAAATGAGATTCTAATCAATTCAATTAATTTTTCCTTTTATGCTGGAAAATGATGATGTTCTGACGATTCATGTCATTGGTTTTTATTTGTAGCTTTGCAGGTGAGTTTTTTTTTTTAAAATGAACTTTTATTAATGAAAATACCAATAAAAAACCTTCTATTCATTTGCCAGAGTGTACCTGACTTTTCGAGTGAAATCTGCTCACAAAATAAAATTAACTGAGAAGCACTTGTTGCATTGGATGAGTCCGATCATGGTGATAATGCTACTGTACCTGTTTGCTTGGACAATAAGTGATCCTCCAGACAGGGAGCTCATGAATACTGTGGATGATAAACGATTCTATCAATGTATTTACAACTGGTAAATTTTGAACAACTGCATATAATGTGCAATTTATTGGGGTCTTTCTTTAGTTGTATATTTTTCTGTTCAGGTGGGATCATGCACTTGCCATCGGCGAAGTCATTTTCTTAGCTTACGGTGTTTGGATTTGTTGGAAAATTCGTGAAAATCCTGATGCCCAATTCATTTCTTACTCTATTTACAATATTGCAATAGTGAATGTTGTGATGGTGTCTTTGCAGTAAGTTATTATTAGCAAGGCACAAAATATAATTTGTTACACTTTTTCCAAATTGTTTCTTTGGACACGCAGCTTACTGATTGTTCCAAAAGCTGGTCCAGATATGAAATATGTTCTCGCATTTGCTAGAACGCAATTTAGCACTACAACTACGATCGGATTGGTTTTCGGTAGTAAGGTTGGTGAATTTATTCGGTTTTGGACAACTTTTTAAATGGGTGTTTGCGTTCTAAGTTCAAAACTGCGGTACTTCAATCAAATATAAAAGAATAAATCTTGATGTCACTTTCAGCTGATTCGAGTTTGGCGTGGTGAAGGGCCTTCCCTCAAGGAGATTGCAAATTCTGCTAATGGATTTGGACAAGATACTCTAGATTTGGCCGAAGAAAACTTACAACTAAAGGTGAGGAAAGAATGTGAAAACTTTTTTAGAAGAGAAAGCACTTTACCTGCTTGTGTTTCAAAGTGCTCCCAACACGCAAAGCGCAACCTAAGCTTAAAAATGCTTAAAAGTTTTGTGAGCATTTCATTCAAAAGTTTAGCACTAATGTATGCACACCAACGTAAATCTCTTTTAAGTTCAAATTTTTATGCTCTCTGTACACAGCGAACAAATTCTACTCCTATGCTGTCCATAATGATGATTTTACAAAATACATTTTTCTTTTATTTAGGAGGAACTCCAAAAAATGGCCACCCAGATTGAAAAGCTCAAGTTCTACGCAATGTGTAAAAATAATCCTCACTTAAAACAGTGTAACGTGAATGCAAACAATGCTGAAATAGATTTTACGCGTTTAGAGTCATTCAGTGCACTTTGACTAGTTTTTACTCCACAAACTTTAGAAACTTGGTTGTGACGCTAATTGATTGTTTCAGTTGCAAATTATAACATATCGATGTACCATCATAGTTTTGTGTGTCTATTTTCATTGTAATTCAACTCTAAAAATAAAAAAATAAAAAAATAAAAAAATACTCTCATGATTCAAGCTTGCAACTTATCCGTTTCTTAATCTTTTCTAAAAATACCATTTTTGCGATACGCTTAAGTGTATGTGTGGCTTTGGAAACTTCGCTTTGTTTATTATGCCGATTTTGAATCAAGCCACCTTGCGTAGGGAAACAAATTTTCTAATATACGAATCCGATAATTTGAAAAGTTTAAATTTAAAGTTAAAGAATGTGTTTATGTTGTCGTCACCCTCTGTTCTGCTTTAGGAATCATCATAAGCGGGGAAAGTTGCGGCTACTTACAATGGGTTTGGCCACGTTTAGAGTCGTATGTACTTTCTCCTTTAACTTTTGCTCAACAAATTGAACCCAATAGATTCGAATTAATAGCTGCTCTGTTTCAAGGTTGTTTTTATTTGTGTGTCCATTTGGTCCGTGTACACAACAGTTCGCGATTCAAATGACTTTGCTAGAGAACAAGAGGCTCAAGCCAATGAAGGAAGAAAATCAGAAATGGAATTATTCATTCAGGCACAAAGACTATGTATGTCCTCGATTGACAAACTTCCCGTATTAGTAATTTAAAAATATATTACGGTTCCACAGTTTACGCATCATCGTGGACTTCAGCTCTTTGTTTAGCTTACGGTTTAACTTTTGGGATTGTCGTTTACGCGGGATACAAAGTTGGTTTTTACTGTTAATCATGTTGACATTTAAATATGCATTTTCACAATTTTACGTAACGTTGGGCAATTTCTATTGTAAGCGCTCAAGAGCTCTGCTTTTACTTTGGCTCGGGTCTTCTTGGTTTTTACCTTTGATCCTGTTCATTCAAGTCCTGACGTTTGGAGATATTCTAGAGTGGTTCATATACGTCGGGTGGACTTTGTCCGGAGTGTTAAAAATCTATGAATTCTGGGTCTTCTTATATTTTGAGCATGAATTGAGACTTGGTGAAGAAGTTTACCTCGGACACGTGAATACGGGAGAAGTACACGTACATCCACGCCAAAGAACCGACAGTATGGAAGTCAGGTCAATTGGTGGGGAAGATTTGTATGGAGCCATTGGCCAAGATCCAAGCTATCGGATAGCGGAAAGACGATTACAGAAAAGTGGACGGATTATCACAAAACAGTAATCTCAACAAGAGTACTCTTGTGTAAGTCAACACGACCGTAACGAACCGGTAGAGTTGACTGAACAATAGTTTAGATCGACAGAAGGTGCTAGTAAATTGCAATTTGGTACGATTTTATTCACTAATCCAAGTTAAGAATATAGTCATGTTTTGTCTGTCGTAACAGTTTCTAAAAAATAGATCAGAAAATATTTCATTCATTTTTCTCATTAATAATACATGTTTCGAAAATCAATAAAAAAAAGTGCAATCAAAGACAGCTAAGCATTTAAATTAAAAGAAAACTAGTTAACTCGGGTTATGTTTTCAATTTTTTGGATGCGAATTCCCATTTACTGAAACTGCTGCTCCATTCGCGGTTGGAGTCGCAATACTCTTGTGAATTTTAGAATTTCCATTGACTTCCTGGTTCGCCAAGTTTACATTTGGAACTTGAATTGGTAAGTGAAGATGACTGTTTGGCGGCAATGAGAGTGCAGCGCGGAGTAGGTTCTCAATACTTGACCTTTGTCGAAACAATGAATTTGTTGTAGAGGTCAAGGGTGCTTTTAGCCAATATCCTAACAGAGCTCCGATAGGAAGTATGATACTTTCACCGCCTACTCGAACGTGCATTCGTTGAAAAAGCTCCATGAAAACGAGAAGATCCAGCATGATAGGAGCTGCTAGAAGCGAATCTTCGCACGTGTTATGAATGACCAGCGTATTCTTTCCACCCATGGCAATAGTCTAAATGAATTAATTTTCTTAAGTTGAATTCAATGACCTTTGACTAGTTTTTAAATTCTTGAGGAAGGAATGATTAGTAAAAACAAGTTACTTACCGAAACATACTCATCCATTGCTCTTTTACTATCTCCGACCGAAGGGACATACTTGATGACTATAAGATGATCGGGTCCCTTAGAATTGGGAAACAAAGTGCGATTGGAGCCAACCATGTCTTCGACAACACCAGCTTTTGTTATTTCCTTTGACCTAAAATTAAATTAATTAAATTAATAGTGGACTTTTTCATTCCTAAATGTATATCCGATTTACCTGAAAGTGTGAGGAGCCGACAAATTTTTCCCGTCATTGTTCCCGAGATGATTGTATGACACGATGGAATCAGGTCGTAGACCAGCTCCGACCAAATAGTCCACTAAAACGGATTTCAATTTTGTCTGACCAGTTTTGAGGTCGTCACCTACTACCATTACACCTCGTTCTTTGGCCAAATCTAGGACGCCAGGAACAAGTGCGTTTTGTGGCGAACCGTTTATAAATCCACACTAAAAGGAACGTTTCGTATAAAAAGGTGAGAATTAGAGTGGACTAATTTCAAAGTACGGGAATTTCTATAATAAATAAATTTTTACATTTTCAAGAACAGCAGCGATGGCATACATTGTCGATGGTGCGATTTCATGTGCATTTGCTTTCACAGCTTTCTCCAAATTTTCCCAAGTGTCATTGAGACCTGCAATAATCTCCGAAAATCTCTCCGTGTTACCGACCCACAAGACCAAAATCTTATCTAGTTTCTTAAGCGATTTAAACTCGCGAATGTCGGCACGAAGCTGTAAAGGCACAACAAATTAATATAGCATGAGCTGAACTACAGTATAGAATTTCAATCCGTAAAGCCAACCTGCTCCAATTGTTCCCATTTGTTTCCAGAAAGAACATTATCAGCCCTCTCACTCTGATTGGCCGCAACATAGTCTTGTAAAAATACTGATTGTCGTGGTTTCATGTCTTTCATGAACGGCGTCAATTTTTGTTGTAATTCCCAATCGAACACACCAGCTCGAGCCATACCTGCAAAATATTTAATGAATTATCATAATTTAAAAATACTTCGCTAGTCTTATTTCGGCAACAACTTACAGCTACTTGATCGTAGACAATTTCAGGAGTAAAAATATTAGATTAGAAATTAGAAGATCCATACCGTCAGCCAAATTCATTGACGAAATGTCCCATCCATCAATTTCCAACTCTGAGGGATTCATCATCGGAATCTGTATCGAGAAATATTGTCAATATCAATATTTTCATACTTGTGTATTTTTAGACAGGACATTTTGTTGTTGTAAATATAAATCTTAAATCAAATTCGCACCATATCTTTGATCGGAACAAAAATTTCTTCACCCTTCTCATTCAGACCAACTGGAAACGTTCCTATTTGGCTTACAGAACCCAAAAAATCCGAATTTTGGACATGGGTCTTAGTGTGCCAAGTCAGTCTGTGCTTATTCGCAAGAAGCATACCTGATTTCATATTATACAAATGTTAGAAATTATACAAAAAGTTATGTTTTCGATCCCTGAGCAAGGTTATCTAGTTGAATAAATTACCAGTGAAAGTTGTTCCATTATTTCCGCCCCATCCGACCATCATTACGCCAATCCGAGGAACTTTGATCTCCGTCGTCACATCCAGTTCAACACTGCGAGGATTAACCTGGAACATAAAAACAATACATAAAGAACATTTGCATTTTGACTAGGATGTCTGTCTTACGAGGAGTACAAAGATCGATTCGTTCTAGATTTGCTGGGTCATATGTCAAACCTGACCTGCGGGATCTTGTCTGAGTCACAGACAAGACAGCATGTTGAATAAA
>JAQGCM010002230.1:0-11846 GCA_034699705.1 Hymenaphorura dentifera
TGGGAGACCTTCTGGGATAGCAGCTACAGCCAACGCAACAGCAATCTTGAAATAGTATATGGCACCTTTGATCCATGAACCTCCATGAGCAGGGTCATTGAAATGGCCGATGTTAATAGCCCACACCGCCACGCAGATGATCGAAATAACCTAAGAACGACCAAATTTTTTTGTTTGTTTAACTGAGTTTGATCAGATCACAGAACAGAATTACTGCGAGTAAATTTCTTGCCTTTGAGAGTTGTTCTCCGAATTCATCAAGTTTTTGTTGCAGAGGAGTACGAATTTCTTCGGTTTCAGACATTTCCGTCCTGATCTTTCCAATGGCAGTACTGAGGCCAGTTCCAACTACAATACCGCGAGCTTTACCTGCAGCAACATTGGTACCACTGAACAGAATATTTTTCTTGTCTTGGTTAACAGCTCTAGGGTCAGGGATAGGCTCGTTGTGCTTAATGACTGAAACAGATTCTCCGGTCAAGATTGACTGATCAATTCGAAGAGTTGTTGATAAGACCTTGATAATCCGAATGTCGGCTGGAATCTTGTCTCCAACTGATTTGAAGATCAAAGAGTAATGTAATTACTAGTTCTCCAAAGTCAAATTCAACATTTCAAAACTTCCAATTACCAGACACTTCAACAATATCACCAGGAACAATCTCACGTGCTCGTAGTTTTTGCACACCAGACTTGTCAGCTCGAATTACTTTGCCCATTTCCGGCTCGTACTCCTTTAACGCTTCTATGGCACTCTCTGCGTTTCTTTCCTAAGGTTTCAGAAATCATAATCAATTGGACAACGATTTTCATATTATGTATAGAAAGAAGTGTGGGAAAGCTTTTCCCAGCAGTACCGAAAAATGCATGACCAAGTAACGTAACAAAATTACTTTTTGGAAATTGTTTAATTTATTGTCTTTGCGCACGTAATAGTTTTGAGATAAGGTGGTATTAATAATAAATATTTTGGCAGCATTTCACATACCTGCCAGACACCTACAACGGCGTTGGCGATTAGAATGAGCAAAATAACGAAAGGCTCAACAAATGCTGTCATTGCGGATAAGTCATCTTCGTGTTCCTCAAATAAAGCCAATACCTGAAAGCAAAGAGTCCAATAATCATACACTAATTTAAGTTTGTGAATCACGAAATCAATTTCAATTTAAAAATGATATCTTACGAAGGAAATAATAGCAGCGAGTAGTAAAATTTTGACTAAAAGATCGTCGAACTGATCTAGAACCAATTGCCATATGGATTTGCCCTCTTCCGCAGGTAATTCTGAAATAGAGATAAAATTTATTAAACATCATATCATATGTATATTACACTTGGGTGTAACTTGATTATTCATATACATACATGTTAAATCAATTTAAGATTTGACTGTTTGCTTTGCCGTTTTGGCTCGAATAAATAGGACGACCGTGCATATGTGAAACCTGACATTACGTTTATTGAAAAAAATTAATATCATAAACGGTCACGGGTGATGAATATTCAACAAGGTCCAGCAAGAGTTTGGCAGTTACACTTTCTCAATGCATAGCCGAGCAAATTTAGTTTGTTACTGAATTGCTGAGACTTCGAGACTAGTTTGCCGAGCTTTGGCAGTGAACAAGGCGAACGCCAGAAAATTTAAATGAGAACTCACTCATCTTTTATGACATAGGCTTTGAGGTTGTAAAATTTGTATATAATTAGTCGATCTGCCCTAAACGAATTCTGCACATAAGACGGCTGGTGATGGTGATACTGAAGAATCGTGATTGGTGCAAAATATCCATAGATGTCCAGGGTTGAAACACTATGGAACACCTGCTGCCATCAGGCAAAGAACATGAGTTGAGGAGCTCTTCTCACACGACCGTGAATTGCGTTACAACAACGAGTAGTGTTGAGTGTTTCTCTTCGTGTAATATAAATTAAAAGTTTCTGCACATTCGTGGTTTGCCCCAAAAATTAATGTCCCATGCCAAAGTATTTCAGAGAGGACAGCTTTTAAGGAAATGTAGCTGACCTTTTAACTTTTTGATGATTCATAAGCAGAGCACGGATCAGGACTACGGATTTGAAAATAATACAATCATTGAATGTGCTCGGGTTCTAAAAATGTTGCCGAAGTGGCCTAGCACTTTCAGGCTGAAACTGCTCTTCTAGTGATCTAGTATTAATTGCATTTATATAGATAACCATCGTACCCGTCATGGGTATGCATTGTTAATATTATTCAACGAATAATATTGAGGGCATCAAAATCATACTAATTTGAGCCAATCGTGACCAGTACTAGCAATTAAAAGCGTCCTTTTTTAGCATTTTATTATCTCTTCTGAAGCGCGCAATTAATTTATCCGAAATTTTGAGTTTTAACCGCTGACACATCTGCATAGAAGTATTAATTGGTGCGAGGCAAGCAGTGCTCCAGGTTTACCCCAGGTATTACGTCGCAGCATGCTGAAGTCTAGACTATTATCAGAAGTTGTCCTAATGGGCTGCCAAGGTTGTGGTTTCCTCTTCGAATTAAAAACATTTAAGATGACGACGAACATGTTGGTTCTCCTCGTTCAAATGACTCAACTCGACCAATTTAAGCGTCCCAAAGAAATCGGTAAAAATTATATTCGATTCTTCTTAGGATTTAATTGCATATTATATTTCAGGATGCCTTGGATGTATGTTAGGTTCAAATTTTGGCATTCGTAGGGTAGAAATTAGTTTTTTGTCATGATTCATGCACTCCAGAAAAATGGAAGAATAGGAGCCAGTAAGAAAAAAACCCAAAGATACTAAAAACGTGTGTAACCATCAATTTTGTCAGAGCGACAATTGTTTCACAGCCAAGTGACCTTCTGCAATTTAACAAATACTGAGGAGTCTTGAGAAGAAAAGTAACGGATTGATTCCGCACGACACAGTGAGTACAGGAGAATGTAAAAATAACGTCAGGCGTGGCAAAGCCTACATCCCGGCCTGGGCAATACTTTTTGGCACAAGAAATTGCTGCCAGGGTTAAAATTAGGCAGCCGAGATCACCGAAATACGTATGTGAACGGGTGGTACGGGTTGGCTCCTAGCTCCTAGATTCGGGTACATTTTATGCGAATGTAGGATGACTACACAATGTAGGATAGACCATTATAATATATAATATGTGCAAATTCTGGCCTGGCATTGAAATTCTACAAATTCAAATTCCTAGCGACAGTTTGGAGTCTAAGAATACGATACACGATGATATTATCAACTGTACTGTGGCTGTGGCAAGGACTTTAAAATCTAAAGTCTAAGATTAGGCTGCACGGAACTGAATTTTGAATTCATGATATCCTGACTCTTGGATCTTGGGAATGCACTGAAAACTATGGACTATGACTCTTTGAGTCTGGGATCTAGGTCTCTGAGCTAGTACATGAATTTGAAAAACTAATTTTTGATTCGCAAACTGCCGGGCCGGAGCCCAGTCTCCACTAAAGTCGTCCAGTCACGAAATTTGAGCGAAGCAAGTCAATGAGAAAGAAATGACCTAGAGGTGATGGGGTGAATTTTGACGGAACCAGACTGAAGGATAGGAACAGGAATGAAATAAAAAGTTTGCTTACCATTAGGTCCATATTTGTCTTGGTGGCGTTTGACCTGGTCAAGGGTAAGACCTTTGTCAGTGTCTGTGCCAAAGTGGTGGGCGACGTCTTCCCAGGTTCTTGCATGGCCATCCTCCATGTCGAGTTGATCCTCTCCAGAGGGGATTCGGCAAGATCTGTTCTTGGTAGAATTAACAATTAATTTGGATTCTCGCCACTGCTAAATGTATCTAGTTGTTAGTGACGAGCGTGCTGACTGGTTTGAGTGGTGTGAGTTGATCGGCGGGACAGACAGAGTGGACTACAGAGTTCTAGAGTTGCAGTTAGCTCTAAGTCTTCTAAGGTCTCAGCTCTAGCTGTGTGTGTGCTCTGTGTGTGTGTCGTGGATTTTGCGGATCATGTCATCCACTCCGCACCGCACTCCGTGGCCTGTAGAGTGTAGACTACGATTTGCCAACTTTGCCAACTTTGCCTGTGTCCGTCTAGTCCGGGCTCCTGGGCTGCATGAGGAATGTGGAGAAGTCTCATTGGCCCCGCGCTCTGTCGCGCCAACCCAACCCATTCAAACACAACAAGGACCCGCGTGCTGAGTGTGAGTGGTGCTCAACAATCGCTCTTCAACAATTGCTCAACAATCGGATCTTCAACAAGTCAGTCAACCCTAGCTCCAGGTCCCAATTCTAAAGGAGCGAGACTCAGAGGGTGAGGATTAACGATGAAGATGAGGCTGGCTGAGGGTGTCCACTCCACGACCACTTGACATTTACGACGCGTGGAGTTGTCATACATAAAATGGTCAATAGGTCAATCCGTGAATCAGTCTTATTAGTCAGTCAAGTCGCTCAATAATTAATTGACGAAAGAGAGACAGAGAATGAACCAAAACTGCAACTCACCAACACGAGGGTCCAACGAGTTTAATCAATCCAACTCTGCCTCCGAAGAAGCAAAGAAGAGAAGGCGATGAAGATGACTGCAATGGACAACTGAAAAACTAACCACAATCACTGCTCACACTGGTGGACGACACAAGACGGGCTGTTCACAGCCAAATGAGGTCTCATCCTCTGACTCTACACCCTTTTCTAACCTCTTTCTTTTGGCGACTTGGCCCGAACAACTAACTCTGACATCCACGCAATTCCCCCTTTTCCTCCTCTCCATCTTATTCTCTTCGTTCTCTTAGTCTCCTAAGCCAGAGTCATAGTTTCCGATTCGGATCATACCAATTACCAAGGCTGGCTTCTTCAACTCTGGCCAAACCCTCCCGAGTCCGTTGCAAAAAATACTATTTTTAGTAACTCCATGCGTTCAGCTCATCACACTTGTCCAAAATTAAAGTGTATCAAGGTCCCTCCTTCCTCCCGACACCCGAAAAAACTTTTTCTCCAAGACTTTCGTATTTTCTTTAAAGCATCTCAGCAGCACACAATTCCTCCAAATCATCCGTTCTATTCGCACCACCGCACCACCAGCTCAAGAATTACGGGCATCGCGGCTCCACTCTCCGAATACTCCGAAACACCGCACCAACTTCTCATACTTGGCCATCGTTCAATTTCTTTCTCCACTCTTCTACTCTGAGCAATGGACGGACACGACTACACGCCATGTCACCCAACTAACAGAACAACTCGGTTCAAACAACTCCACAAAACTTCACGTTGTCCACATGCATAAATATCACTAGTTTCAGGACATTCAGGAGCTTCTATCCGTTCTATCCAAACTTTCCAAACCATCCATTATTCTCCTCTGCCAATTCACTCCAAAACTATACATAACCACAAAGAATATCACAAACTATTTTCATCCAATTCAACCTTGCGAAATTCCCAGCTTCAACTTTTATACTATAATTATTAGAAGGACACTATCTCGTAAATGTCACAATCCGTAGCTCAGCTCCTCATCAACCAGCCCAAACCTGACCCGGCCCGGGTGTGAACTTTTATTACTATTGTCTTATGTCTTCCAACTTTTAGCATCGTCTCCATAAAACAAATTGCAATAATATTATTTTGGTCCTAATTATAAATCGGTCGCGTTCCAAGGCTTCGTCTCGTCACGCTCCAACTGCAAAGTCGTAAAGCTAAAACTAATCATTTCAAGAATTTTGAAGACGTGTAATTCTAGCAGCACAGCAGCTCCGACAATAATTGGACTGCAAACCGCAATTTAGCGGAACAGAGTGCACATCAAAAATGACAAATACAGTTTCCTTCCAATAATTGTCAGTCCTTAAATAAATGACACAATTCTTGGCATACTGCGTGTCTCTTTATTCAGAAGCACAGATGTCGATATTGAAAAAACAATAAATTCCTGCTACACATTGTGAATTGCCACATATCACAAATTGGCAAAATAGTTCAGCACAAGAGCACCGATTATAATAGTATATAGTGCAAGTAAATACTAACTGTACTTACAGTTTAAGTCGCAAAATGGAAATGTTTGAAATTAATAACAAAAAAGGTCAATATGAAAATCTAAAACTTGTACTTTTCCAATGCCCGGATAGTGACGAAAGTGAAACATGTGAAGTTTTCCATCTTTCTGTTCTCAACGTTTCCTTGCAGTCCAAAACACTAGTCCAACAATGCTTGCACTCATCATCCAAATAATTCCCCATCTAGAACAATAATTTGTTAACAAATTTATCAGGGCGTTTAAACATGCAAATCCAATATACAGTCCATCGTTTGAAAAATGCATTACTGCGTTGAAATACTGTACTGTGCTGTGCGGACGTTATTAATTTGCGCTCTAGCTACATTTAGTCCTGGCGCTGCGCTGGCACGACCTTTTGGTTTGGGCTACGACTCAAAAGTTTCAACACCGGTCGAATAATTTTAAGATCTCATTAAACAACAATCAAAAGCGTAAACAATTCTGGCTTATCCTTAGTGTTTCCAGTTTCCATTCCAATGTGTAAAATTTGAAGCCAAGGACCGCATCTATAAAGGCGTCAGATTCTACGAGGACTAATTTGCCATAAACGGTACGGAACAGTGAGGTTGGTGAGGTGACATTTACACACTGAATTTGCAATTACAACTTTTATGGAAAAAGCTAAGGTTATAATACTGAGTTAGAAAAGTTACGCACTCTTACTATTGGGGCTGGCGGACTATGGTATAAAAACATATTCGTAAATCATGCAAAATTAGTGCCCGTAGAGTTGACGTTTCAGAAATAATTTCAAAATCTCTCCGAAGTCCGAGGTAAGAACAAGAAGTACCAGAAGCGAAGTCCTTTTCACGTCATGAAAAATTTTGAAGTGACCCAAATTCAGACTGCCTGCCAAATTGATAGGGACCATATATTTTGGAAGGATAGATCTTGACAAGATACATGCTGTTGCTGTGAGCTTTCTAGAATTGCATGTACATTTCATGTCGGGCGAAAGCAGTCCAAAGGTTTTGGCAATTCATTTGGATTCAACAAATAGTTGCTCATGAACATCAGTTTTCAACTTGACTGCTCCAAGTTTATTAAAGGAAAAAACAAAGCTTGCTTTCCAAATAACATTGGTATATACACTCTGCCCCTATAATTTGTCGACGTCCTCACACAAATCAAACTTTGAACCATGGATTTGCATCTTGGTCAACCATCAACCTCGGCATTTTAATTAGAAATCAAATTGGAACAAAATTTCAGGGCTCGACCGGCAACAAGGAAAAGTTTTAGGGAATAGATGCCTGACCGCCGTGGTTTAAGTAATTTGTGGTAAGTGCATTAGAAAATTTAGGCCATGTAATCGGATGTAAAATGAGTTGGTTCAGTTGGTTGAGAGTTGAGAGTATGAATTCGGGTGCGTGGTGGAAGGTTTGCTTGTGTCTTCTAGAATCGTCTAGCTCAGCTTCCAATTTGCAAATAGTAAAAAACCAGCTTCTAACAAACGAGAGCACCAAGTCCGATGTTATCTTTGCACACGTACGGACAACATGCAAAAACCAATTTACGTCATACACAATGAACCATCGACTTAACTGACTCAACTCCAAACTTCTAATTATTTCCACTCTCGCCAATCCAATAACTTCATTTTTTACTCTAAGCGTCGTCAAATTAGTACTCTCTAACTCCATACTCCACTGCATGTGCAACGACTGAGCACGGAAACGGATATGACGGGCTGTTGACCGAACTCAAGGATTTTAGATGAAAAAGTGAGATTTGTTTAGATTTCTTAATTATTAAGGAATCTAACAATTATTAGTAATAGCCTAACACACAGGTTGTAATAAACAACAGGTTAATAGTTACAATTTTTAACCTTTTGAGCTTCTAGCTGTCGATTGCTCTATTCCAGAGCCTTTGACATGATCGATGAATTAATTAAATTGCTGGACAACGCAAAATAAAAAATGGATTTGGTTTTCCCCTTCCCCGATGATTACGGTTACACGTTACACGTCGTAAGTCGTAACTGTAACAATAGAGCAAAGTTTTACTAAACCGTAAGCCTAGGCCTGACGGCAAAGAAATCGACTTGCACCAATTTTGCGCTTGAAATTTCAAAGTTGTTCAAACTTGGCATAGTATCAATTTAAGTGGGTGAAGCATGAAAGCCCTGGCCATCAACGCATGGCCTTACCCCTGCAATGCACATTTTGTCAGCCTGAAAGTCAGTGGGCCAAATACTATTTTGGCTATGCAATGCTGTTCCTTAAGAATTTATAGTTTTTATTATGGAGTTACTCATTCAAAACGACGTGCGATTCTAGAGGATAGGTGGGGATTAATTAGCTCGGAAATATTGAATATTAAAATTCGCGTAACGAACAAGCAGCGTACACAACCATACGTATGAACTAACTAGATTTAATGCTTTTGTTTATAGCGAAGGAACTTTTCAAAGGGCTATCAAGTATTCCAAGAAAACTCTAAATTTATTCAAAAATAGATCGCGTAAGTTTCTAGAGCAGAAAGCAGAGATGGGTATTGTTCTTTGCGAGATCGGATCGGATACAAAAGGTACGCCGGGAAGCAACATTGCGAAAGAGAACATTTTGCACGCCGCAGAAATGTTCAGCGGACTCGGTCGCTTGGCGAGCATCCATAACTTAAAAACGTGTCTTTAGAGCTGTCGTAAATTAGGATTATATGTGATGTACATACCGTAAATAATTGGATCTCAGCTCTGAAGAAGTTGGGAAATCCTGCGCCGTGAGAACGTAGCCTTCCTCTTCTAAAAATCTCCACACTTTTCTTGCACTACAGAATAAAGGGACAACAGTCCGTGTCAATTCAAAGCCATTTAGCATGCAACCCATTCTTAACGAGAGTTAATCGCACAAATTCGATTAAAAATCGAATTAAATCATTAAAATACACACTACGGGGAAAATCAGAAGAAATTTATTCCACCCGACATAACCGAAAAAGTGTCCAATCTGTATTGAAGAAATGAAATCTAAAACCAAAACTAAAACTCTATTTCGAAATAAAGGGCTAAAGAAACCTAACAATTTTTTTTAGCACGAGTGGGCCACCGAGTTTTCAAAGAACATAAATTAGTATTGACGTACATATTGTTAGCAATTCAATCTGAGTTTTTGAGTGGCTGGTAATCCGAAATTTCCCAGAATCACAAGTTTTTAGAAACCAAAATGCTGTTTTAGAAAATACAAAAATTCCTTCGCAAATAGTTCAATCCTTCGGGTTTTATTCGAACAATAGAGACCATAAATAGATTCGTGTTCCCAAAAACATTCTGTGACATCCGCTAGCTTCGTCGTCCTGTTCAAGGCAGCGGTATTTTTAACAACTCGGCTTTACCTTTGGATGTTTATTTATAGGTAATGCGAAATGCAAGTAAGGCAGGTTTGCGACTTTAGATGTTTAGATCAGAATGCAGAACTATCCTAAGTTTTTGTCATCTTACCATCCCCAACCGCCACAGGCAAGGAGTGCAGTTGTCGAATTGATAGTCTCCACTTCAACATCTCCGTACTTCATGATTTGGCTCCGAAGCTAGGGAAAAAAATCACTATTATATACAAATGCATGCACACATTAATGTTAGAAATGATTGTAAAATTGTAAGTGAATGGATATCGTAATAAAAATAAGGTGATGTTAGTGAGGTTAAATTCGTAATATCCTAGAAGTGTTGCGTTTTGCAACTCCAACATTTCCAAAATATGAAACAGCACAATCAGCACATAAATTGCAAAGAAAAGGGCTAAAACAGCTGAATTATACCAGAAATCATGTATATTCTGTGCAAGTGTGTGTGCTAAACTGAAGGTCTATTTAAAAGAAATTGTAAAATATTTGCAAGTTGGCACCTGCACTTACCCATGTTATGCTTAATATCGCTTTCTTTCCCGGGTTACTGTAAAGTTTAATAATAAATTTAGCAAAACATAGTAGCATTTTCTAGATTTCAATTCTAAAACAGCTTAATCCAAATAGACGCTCACCTCTCGACACGAATCCAGTTAGGTCGGGTGGCTGGAGGGTCAGTACCAGATCTACTGAAGTTCTGCAGTAAAAAATACCACGGAAAACATTACAAATTTATTCGTTTTCACCCAAGATTTTTTTTTGAACAACGGAGTTCGAGATGACATTTGTGACATTGTGTAAGGTTGAATAATTTAAAACTTCGCTACAGTAACATTCCGGCTATGTTAAATCACATCGGACTAGTTATTATTTTTGTAGAATGCCGCCTGCAAAACTAGCTTCGATTGTATAGAATAATACGAAATTGGGCACTTACAATATGATTGACAACAGCACGGCTAATATTGACTTGGTTCTTCCACTTATTGATGGCACTAAAAGTGTCTGCAGCTGTGAGTCTCAATTGAGTTCGAAGGGACACATTTCTAATAAGAAAAAGCCACTTCAGAATAATATGGAAGTGTCCTTTGTTTTTATTTTTTTCTACCGGAGATTTCGGTTTTCCTGAGCAGCTGTAAAGTTAGTGAAGACAATGTACCTTGAATTATGCCGAGCGGTCAAATACGCCAGTCGAATAAATACTGCTCCAGTAGTGACGGCATCGAAACCTGCCTCGTGGCAATAATTGGTTCGATTTGAGCGAACCTGATCTAAATTGCCTTCTAACCCGGAGTCCAAATCTGAAAAGTATTTTGAGCACAAGTTACTAGTAACCAGCAAACCAGCTCAATCGAAAAGTTTAAAATCTGTCAGCCGTTGTAGTCTATACAGTTAGCCAGTTTGGCATGGAAAAACTATTTGCGGCGGTCGGCGGTCTATACAGTTTGGCATTGAGATACAATTTTGCGATCCCGGCAGTAAAGCGGTTGGAATTTCATTTCGGTGGGATCTTTCATTTTCAGCATTAAACTGGTTCTATTCAAACTGATATACTAAACAATCAAAACACTCGATTGCGGACACAAGCTCACATAAGACATAAGGATAACCAATAAAACTGCTGATGCGCTAAAGAGTGAGTGAAAGAATCTTCAGTAAAAATCCTCCAGGCGGGGCATTGTGAGACGGCTATTCGGAATGAGAGTTTGCAAAATAAATTGTAAACTCCACAATAGACATAGCAAAACAACCCATAAAATCACGTCAACAAGCGAGGAGAGAATTGACCACTTTACCTTTTTGGTATTTTGTAGAGCCGTTGCGTAGAACAACTAAAGGTGTGTTCATATCGCGAAGTTGGTGTGTTTTGTGGTACAGTACAAAAAGATTGGTATCATGAAGGCCTTTAATATCTCTTACGTTCGCGGCATGCTCAAGGGAAATTCGGCGCTTTAGTGCCGCAGCAATATGTTTTGTATCATATATTGTTGGAAGTAATGACTGGGTTTTCATCTTAAATTCTTCATATATATCTGAAAAAAAATACCAAATAGAATATTTGAGAATACATATTCGTACATATTCAAAAGTCCACGAACGCGTCAGTTTGAAGTTCAAGGCTTAGGGCGGTGCAAAACATGGAACAATTCAGTTCAAATTTTAGAAATGATTTATTTGGAGTACTAAACTAACTAGTTTCACTTGTACCTGGTAATTCTTCATGGAATTGCTGGAACAGCAATATCAGATCCATAAGCATATTGTGACCAACTACAGGCTTTTTGGACTTTTGTAATGCTGTGATGACTTTAGAAAATCCTCGTAGCCTCACAATTATTGCATCTATCTCTTCATCGCTTTGCAAACAGGGATGGTAGTCAGGAAAATAATCCTAGGAGACATGACAACATGTACACACGCATTACTTAATCAATTGGACATTATTCTTCCTTTCAG
>JAQGCM010002231.1:0-11844 GCA_034699705.1 Hymenaphorura dentifera
AAATCAACAGCGCAAATAAAACACAATATTGTGTAATTAGTAAGTATTAGTAAGCCGTTGCTGTGCTGTGTTGATGGGGAGCTCTTCACTTTACTGCAATTCAATCTGCAATCATCATGGAATAAAAATTCTAATCTCGTAGAATGCATGGTAGAATGCAGTAGCATTCTTTATTTCTAAACTATCTCGTAGCACACCATTACCATGTGTCACCCACCCGACATTCATGTTCAAATCGAAATGACAACCAGTTTCCCATCCCGAAACTACGCAACGCAACCATTTCATCTCATTCAAAATTTCACTTTCATTCTTTCTTATTCTAATCAAATGTAAGTGGTACCGGGTCGGGTCCTGCTAGGAAATTTAAATTCCGATTTGTTTAGGAGTAGGATGGATATTGTTTGTACAAAAACCATTAAATTGATTGCGTGCAGATTTATCATCAAAGTCCGGTTAGGAGTAGGAGCACCCGGCTCGTCGCGCGTTTCATGCCGCAAAATTTGCATGAAAGATTTGCACGGCCCGTCAACATCTGCAGCCAAACAATTAATTTGTTTGAGTCGGACTTTGAGCAAGTGTAAATTGTGACTACGTAGCAATGCAATGCAAGGCATGATTAAAGTGCGAAGGAGTGTCGAATGACAAAATGTCGCCAGAAGAGTCAATCGAGTCACTAACCTTGTCATACTGTAAAAGTAAAGCTTCAGCTTAGTCAGTCAGACAACTAATCCAACCCAAACTTATACTGTAGTATGAACTCAGGGCTCAAATGGAAATAGTTGACTCTGACATCACTTTTCATTTCAATTGAAATGAGAACGAAAGATAAAAGTTAAAATTTCAGTGCAGTGCATGATTTAATGTTAAATGTATGTTTCCACCGAGCCATTTGTCATTAAATGAGTCAATATTTTATTTAGCATTAAAACCAGGGGAAGAATGGATGATTCATTTAATTGTTCTACAGGTCCTCTTTCATTTTCAAGATACGTTTTCATTATGCAATTATGTTGCTCTAACTGCCTCCTTTTTCCGGCCACTCCTCTCCTTCCTCGCCAATCCACAAAACTAAAAGCCAAACAAGTGATTGAAAAATGAAAAGAGAAAAGTTTGTGATTTTTGGTTTTGCAATTCTATCATTTATCTGATATCTAATCACCCAAAAAGCCTTTCTGTACCAGATATTCTGGAAGCAAGATTCGGAGATGCCCATGCAATACTACTCGAAATTGTATTTTAGTTTGTCGGGATTCCAATGGATCGGATCCCTGTGATATTTACTCTGTTTCGCTCATAAATATTGCCTGCCAGTTTCAGCCGCCTCCAAAGCTCAAAGTGCTTCAAAAATTCACATCTGTAAATCTATAAAAGCGTGGTTGTTTGTGGGCTGTCGAAAATACTTTGTTTCTGTGGTGGACCTTTATGTACTTTTCGTTAGTTTTGTTTTCCTCAGACAGATATGGTTTTCCACCACGAGTAAATTCTATTTGACTTGACTTGACAGTGACATTTTGTGGGGATGGTTACGCGGGATACGATGGTGACTTTGACGTACGTACGTTGCGTATGCTGTTTACTTGCTTATCCTAAATTGGGTACGAGCATTCCAGGCAGAAACATATGTTACGTGTAGTCTATTGATTTAGATTTATTATCACTTACAAGGCAAGAGTTAAGAGTTAAGCGATGAAAAGGAAAAAGGATTAGCGCTGATTTTTTTCAGCAAGCAAAGGAGACGGAGAGCAGAGGATATCGTCAAGATGCAGGTTGTAGTTGGTGACTATGACGGATGAAGGATGAGAATTAAGATAAAAAAACACATTATTTTGGAGATTGGCGTGTCTTGAGCTAATATTTTGTGAATAGCAGCGTTGTTGTGCTGCGGAATCGTAGACAGATGGGTTGATGAGGTAGGTGGGATGATGGGATTGGGATGTGCAGATGTGTTAGCAGCAAGAACTAAACTAATGATGTGTGCTTTGTGCTTTGCTTTGCTTTGGTTGATTGAATGAACGAAGGTTTTTGCGATTTTGTTGGACCGGACATGGACATTCATCAAACTACCAAATGTATCATTTCCAATTTTGTAATTGGAATAATAACTAAATAACATTGCACGCAATTCATACCAACTCAACTACTAATGGTTCCACAAACGTGATTGAAATTACTAATTTGACGAGATCATTTTTCAACATAAATCATGATTTCTCTAATTTCTCATGTTCAACAACACAAAATCAATTAAAGCCCACCGGGAAACCTTGTACCGTGTCTCCTGTATCAGGAATCGATTCACGTGCAGTGCAGACTGCACGGTGCAGAGAATTCTTATAAATTGCTTTCTTTTCTAAACTAACTAATTCTGAAAAAACTTACCTCGAATTCCTATTTGGTCTTCTTGAGGTCTGTTGAACGTAAAAAATATATATTTTCTATTATTATCGTTTGATTTACACTGTTGTATTCTGCTCAAACTTCACATTCACAATTAGCACAATAATTAAAGAACTTGCTTGTTCGTCATTTACTTAACTTCATTCCTTTTCTTTTGAGTCAGTCGGCTGAGCCGTAGAATAATATATTTGATTGAATACAAGATTTAATTGAATGACGAGTCGAAAGATTCGGCATTCAAAAAGTATTTGAACGCGTTGTTGTGTGCATTCTTCCGATGATATTAAGTGTTACGTATATATATTTTTTAATATATTTCATCTCATTTCCCAATGCAATGTTCAGGTTGTTGCATATTCCAAAGATACTTGGCCGTGTTTGAAAAAAACTCTTGAGTTTAGAGTATTGAAAAGTCACAGCTGTGGTATTCTTTCTTCTTTTCTTGTCTGGCTTTTGCTAGCTAGATGTGAAAAGCGGGTGCTTTCGGCTACCAACCAGTCGTTCCTGTCCTGAATCAAAATTTTAACCGAATACTCAACTTACTCAACACACACTCCGCCTGTCTCACTTTTATGTGTACTCTGCAATGGCAAAGGTAAAACCGACGGCTGCATTCTGTTCTACTCTCTAGCCCACTAAGAATGAGTGATCGTTTGTGAGAGCACCTGGACAAACTCAACAATCAAATTCTAAATGAAACTCCCTTCAATTCCCGAGTTTAGCGATTTCAAATTTTCTAAAAAATTTCACCGCACACAGTTCATTTGAAATTATGAATGATTTTTTTTGAAAAAAATCATTAAACCAATAATATTGTAAAATATTTCTTTACAGAAACTTTTACCCTGCTTTAATTTTCTTGAATGTAATGTGTGCAAATGATTATGCTTGTATTTTGTGTGCAATGATTGTGACTGTTTTCCCGGAAGTCGGAAGTAGTTAGCGCGAGAGATGCGCGTGGACGTGAAGTGTGTGGATCAAAAGTGAAAGTGCGACTAAACTTAAGCTAAGGGTTAGGATTCCTAGTCGGCAGACCCTTTGGTAAAACCGGGTCCTCTACTATTGACTACTACTACTGGGTTGGATTTTTAGATAATTTAAAGGGACAAGAGCCGTTAGGGTTGTATTTATGTACAAGACATTCCTGCGTAGGTCCTGCAGTATTTCTGTAGGGTAAAGTTACGTAATGGTCATGCTGCTGGTGTTGGTATTATTGCTGTTTGGTCTGGCGTTCGCCTATTTGCCTTGTGCAAATGGCACGGGTACGCGTACGGGGACAAAATGAACGGAAACAGGAGGACGGAGCTCTGGCATGGCACTCCAATCCTTCAAGCATTGCAAGCATGGATGAGGAAGAAAGGATCTTGGCATCCGGTTCCCGCAATAATCCCGCGCTATTTCCTATCAACCCAGTCCATGTAATTCCCTCACACTCCCCTACACTACATACAACTACTCTTGACAAATACCAAAAATACGTAACAACCGTCCAACCAACCGATGTAAATACAGAAACACAACTACTCGTTTTTATTACCGAACCGAACCGAGGAAGCCGAGGATCCGAAAAACCGAATCTTGAAAAAAAACTTGTTTGTGTTTTTCATTATTTATGTGGAGCCAGGAAGAGTAGTTGAAATTAAATCGGAAAGAATTTTTAGCAGACAGCCACTACCGGGTAGGGTTGGGGGAGGGAGCCCTAATTGAATGCAGTCCCGATCGATTTGTTCTTTTTTTATTTACGTCCGCGTCTGGGCCGGAACGAGGATTTGCAATGAGTTTAATTTTATTGTTGAAATATTATTGATTGGAAAATGTGTTGTTCCAATTAAAACTACAATGACTTTTATTCGTCATCTAGAAAACAGTCGTACAATGTTAGCATCGGCAACCGAACTGGTTCATTGTAGTGTTTAGTATGCCATTTCCCTGAACCAAATTTATGGTCTGCTCTGATTTTACTTTATTAGTGGAAGAGCTGATGATGAGTTTCTCTACATGCACCGGAACCTGAAGTTTCGAAACTTCACCCGAGCATGCATAACTTTTACAATTGGAAAGTATGAACTTCCTGCAAATTCGAAAGCGACTTGACGGTTCGACGACTGTCGCGAACTGTTTGACTGTAAAAGAATATCAATGGAGCCTAATTTGAATGGAATAATTGCAACTTTTCTAACAAGTTTTCTTTCATTCCCGTACCGCCCTATTCTTTGATTCTCCGATTACTCAAGTGCTCAAGGGCTTCAAGTACATTGTAGCACATGATCTGACCTATAAAATTTTAAATTGTAATTTACAATCAGAGAGGAACAAAACTATTTTTCTGCTCTCTCTCTCGTCGTTTCACATGAGTGAGGTGAGGGTGACAATCTACTCGTCTGCACATCCTTGCCCGGAGGAGTAAAAGGAAAGGATAAAATCATGCAACTTAATAATAATCAAAATAATTGCTATTGATGTTACGCACCTCGTGAAAACTTGTCACGAAGTGCGTGGAACAAAATTGAATGAAAATGAACCCTACAAAAACAAAAAAAACAATGGGTCGTAAACGGATGACCCTAAAGTCCGGACTCCGGAGCCGGACACTTGGCTTCCATTCCGTTTGATGTTTCATTCATATCGGATCAGGGCCAGGGCAGGACATGGGGACTCAGAAAATTTGATAAATATTAGAGGCTAACACGCATTTCAACGGCTAAATAGAACCTCCTCATCGCTATTATTGGGTTGAGTAGGAAGAAATTCCAAAGGAAGAACCACGTCATTAAGTTGTTAACGAACACGCTAATCCAATGTTTTAACAAGTTCAGTGTTAATTGAAACAAAAACTAAACCGAACGTTGAACTTTTATTCTGTGCAGGAAGGAAGTGGGTCATGTTTTGAGTTTGCTATAAGAAACGAAAAACTTTGCCAAACTCTCTTTGAACACAAATACCTTTTGTGAGTCAAAATGAAATAAATAAAAAAAATCTTGGCTGTTTTGGCAGACTATCCACCGGATTCTCATTTTACCATATAACCGTTTCGAAAGTCGATTTGCTGAAATCAGTACTAGTATTACATTTCTGCAGTTGGGCTGAGAACCAAAAATTCAAGAAATGAAAAGGAAACGGGTCTCTGACGAATCCTTGCTGACTTTTTGCAGCGGATTTTCGTTACATAGAAAAAATAACGAAAGAATGGACGCGATTCAATATTTGCAACATTTTGGGCTAATTCTTGTAAGAAATTATAAGTGCAAGTATTCCCTTGATGTTTTCTATTATTTTGTTTTCTGCTTCTCTTTTGCACAATTGGTTGTTGTGTATGAATAGTATTTCATTATAAAATATTTTTACAGTACAATGGAGATTGCGAATTCTGAATAATATTGATTAAGCAGTTCTGATGAATGCAGGTGTGGGCTATTCGGGATATTTGTTGTAATCAGTTAAACTTTGTTTTTCAAGGTTCGACCACGCCTTGCAAACATTTTCAAGCTGTTCTTCCCAACTACTTATATCATTCAAAGAACATTAGCAGTTTCTAACTTTTGCAAAAAAGATCCACTTCACTATAATATTTTTAATTTTTTCTGACACAATAGTCTGACCAGTACTTTTGCCTTATTGTGTTTCTGGATTGGCTCATCATTTTCGGATTGTATTGAGTCCCACAAGGTTCGAATTTCGAATCACACGGAGTTGACATTATACTTTCACCATTTGAGTCGACATAAATGTCCAATTCTGGATTGACCATTGTTGGGCCCGCTGTAACTGAAGCAGGGCGATTGGACGGGGGGCAAAGAACAAAGATAATTTGATCAGCAGCTTGATGGATTCTAGTCAAATTGCAATTGATTCTTTTGTTCAATTTACGCAATTCTTCAATTTTTAAAATGATAGCAATATGATCTTGAATTCTCATTGAACGAAGGTGAGCCAAGACATAAGTTCTCTCATCTCAATATATCATCCGAATAAACGAGAACGCCAAAGAGTTCAATCATTGCGTCCGCCCAAGCAGTCAAAATCATGAAAGCATTCACCAGAGCGAAAAGAAGGGTTTGGATTTCATCCGGAACAATGATGTCCGGGTTGTGACTTGTGAAGATTGCCCAATTTCCTTCAAATCCCATCCTCTGATACGCTGCAATAGCTTCATCCAAGGCAACGTGCATTTTAATTTTGGCAGTCAAATTATCTTCCCCTGTACGAGCATAACATCTTGGAATAATTCCTTTCATTAGGAGGTAAAGTCCATGCGGATCTTGCAAATACTCTGAAGCTATTTTCAACCCGACATATGAAGTCGCCTGAATGCAGCCAGTTCCAAGCGTAGCTTCCGAAGTGATTTTTAAGATTTGAAAGCAAAATCCAGCCATCTGCGATAATCCAGATTTGGAATCGGAAATGCTGAGTCCTGCGAAACATAGGCAAACTTCTTCTGAGTAATGAGCCTTGCTAATTCTAAACAAAGAAATTTGTTTCTGACCTGGTGCTTTTTCTAAGACTCGTTTTGTGAAGCATGCCAACAAGTCTGAAGCTATTTGCAATGGTTTGAAGGAAAGCTTAGCAGCTCTGATTGCACTGACCAAATGGCTCTTGTCATCAGATCTCATCACTAGCGATTTATTCATAAAAGTTGAAACGTTTGAGGTAGGAGGATCTGTCAATTCGATTGAATTATTTTAACTAGATGAAGACGTTGATTTAGATAATGACTTACTAGTTCCAGTATTTTTGAAACACAAACGCCGAGTGCTGAGGGGAAGACCTCGTCGGTGGAAGTCGACCTTTAGATTCCTGAACTGGTCCTTTTGGTCCTCTTCCATTCAACGGCTTCCTATACGTACTACTCAAGTAGAGATTCGGTTTGTCCGGATGACGAATAATACGGCTCAACAGTCCAAGAAAATTTTTAAAAATTAAGAATTGCCAAGATTTGTTTTGTTTTTTGATAAAAGAATTTGAACAAATAGAGTTTCGATAAGGCATATGACGAGTAGCGAGATGTCTTTGGAATTCGTAAGACATCCGAACCCCAGGATGCAAAATATCATTACTATGGAGTCTATTCCCGTGAAGTTGAGATTGAGACATGAAGAAGCTTTTGCAAAATTTCTGGAACCTATGAACGTTTTACTTGTTTTTGATTGAAAAACTGTATTCTGTAACGAAAATTAGCCCTTATAGTATAGTGGTGTGATTCGTGAACTTTCGTTGAACCGAATTATTTGATTGACTACAAGAGGAAAGCAAATCAAGTTCTGAATGCTTGTTGGCGTACCCCGCAACTCTCTTGCCAAAAGCCTTTAATTAAACTCTTGTTTACGGAGTGACAGACTGACTGCCTTTGACTGCTTTGACGTGAACATTCCAATAACTTGTATTTGAAAGGAGCTAGTTGGAAGCACTCAACAACCGATGAAGTTCAAGCCTCTGATTATTCGGATACTGGAGAATCAATTGTTATTCCTGTGCTGGTCTCTTTCCCACTCAAGAATCAAAGTTCAACATAACTGTACTCAGTCTTTCTTAACAACATTTCGAAAGGAGACAAATGTTTCAATCAGACATTAATATATTAGTGATTTTAGTTAGTCAACTGAAATTAGTCACACTGCTGTTTCTGATGTTCGAATGATATGAATGAAACATCTTGAGACAAACTACAATTCACGAGCTTTACACTGGCTCTGGCTGCCTGCCGTATGAATGATCCGTGTTTGTAAGACTCCTAGTTGTTTAATTGAGTATTTATCACATCATTAGCATTTTCTAATAAACTGTACATAATTCAATCTTCTTATCTTTTGAAGTAACCGAAAGATTGAGCTTTTCACACAAAAATAATCCAGCTAGCCAATTTTCTATTAAATTGCACTAGTAAAGTAGCAAGACAATTCAATAGATTTCAGTTTCCATGAGACTTGCAAAGTAATATGGGTCGATGCCGCAAATGATTTTTGTCACACCAAAGATATTTCTGATATTATCTTATCGTATCCCGACAAAAGGAATACAGGTGACTAAAATCGAGATCAGTCCAGCTCTCTTATGTAATATACAACAAACAAATAGGAGATTACGTAATTTATTTCAGTACTTAGTGCAGTTGTCGGCGTGCATTGAAGATTGTGCAAAACCCGAACTTTGTTCTCATTTGAAGGACTTCTTAGGAACTGCTGGCACTGTGAATTATTGCAATTACAAAGTCACGGCTCCGCGGGTGTCTGTTGAGAACGGTTGATTTTTCTTTTAAAAAGAGGCCAGAATTACTATATTTGCGACTTAAGTTGTTAAGCTCTTCCTTGAGCTCAGCTTCACACACAGTTGGAATTTTAAATTAACTTGTATTGTGTTCATCGTTCCCTTGATATTAAAAACTTCATCGAAGATTCCTCGACAATCCGCTTACAAGGTTAGCCCTACGCGTGATTTTACAAACAACTGATGTTCTCGATTTTCAACTGGGTCCAATGCTGTCTGTACTTACGCCATAAGAGCTCGGTGACAAACATTGCCACGGCGGTTGTTTCGGCATTTGTACCAAACAAGAGGAATTGCAAATATTGAAATTTGCAAATGCGGGCAATCCAGTGTGGAACTACCCTGCGGGAGGATTTGTTGGTTTATCATGACTTCATCAATCATTGATTTGAACGTGACAAGCACATCAGCTGTTCAACGTATAATTGTTATACATGAGTGCTGATAAGTGAATAAATTTTAGGAAAATCTTCAAACCACAAGACGATAAGCTCATGCTCAACATAGCGAGTGACTACCAATCTTACATCAGCGACAAATGACCTGAGGCTGAGTGCGACAAGAGTTTTATAAGGATGGACTTTAAATTGAATTGGACCTGAGTTGTCTGGAGGAATCTCGAGTGAAATATCTTCATTTTCAAGTTGTCGTGACCAAATGAAGGACAGAAATTATAAGTGCAAGTATTCCCTTGATGTTTTGGACATTCGTCCTGCTCTGATATGTCTCAACTTGACTGAGGTACACTGAATTTTGCAATCAATGCAATCAATCATTTAAAATAATGAAAACATTTGCAACAATACAGCACAAAACAAAACGTGATTTTTGTAACTTGGTTCGACTTGCAGTGCGAAAATGAATACCCGTGCGAATTGCGAGAATACTGGATTTCGATCCATCTATTTGTGGACATCACGAGAGCTTTTTTACTCTACGGAACTATAATCATATGCATTATAGGTGAGGTATGAAATGGCTTGATTCATAAATATGATTAATTCAAGATTTTGTTTTAAGTAAGTTAAAAGTTATTATTAAAAAATCGGGATTAAAGTGGGTTTGCAAGGTTAAGGATTGGGTTTTAATATAATATCATGAATCTACCCTGTGCAGTCCCACGTATGGTAGGACTGCAATTTTCTATTAACTTGAGCAGGATAAATCGTCTTGTCTTCGAGGGATCTTGTATTAATGTGTGCGTCACCTGATTCTTTCATTTCTAAGAACTTTTTTTTTGTATAAAACAGGTGTGATTCTGAATTGTCTGTCTCTTTATGTCCTCGTGTCATCTGGATTGTCGAAGAATAGCAGCGGAATATATTTGGTAGCTCTGGCAATTTGCGACACTGGGAATCTCATTTTCAACTACGCGACTGCTATTGGACGCTATGAGCTGGAATGGTTCAGTCAACTATTTCTGGTGATTTAATAGCTAATACCAATACCACAGACAAATTATCTTTGTGGTATCGAGTAGCTGTGGCCTCAAATTCAATTCTCAGAACAGAATCTGAATTTCTGAATGAACTTCTTTTGATTTATAAATAATCTGCTTGGAAGAAAATTAATCGATTTATTTGTTTCTTATGTTTTCTCCAGGATATGGAATGGCTTTGCCGAAGTCACGGTGTTTTTGTGGATGTATTCCAACTCATTTCTGCATGGATTGTTGTATCATTCACAATCGAAAGGTGCATTGCCGTTTGGTAAGTTCAAGTGCCTTTCTCCGCTGGTCGTATTTGTGTCATTGCGTCCAACATGAAGACTTTCCCTAAATTTGCAGGTACCCAATGATTCTACGGCACTCACGGAAATACCGCTCTAAAATCGTCGTTTCAGCTCTCTGTATTTCTCTCTCAGTCTTTTCAGCATCAAAGCTATTTCTTATAGGTACAAATTAAATAGTACACATAATTTAGGATTTCTTTTTGATCCCAGCCTTGCATTCACAGGGTTCGAAAAGGATAGCGTATTTGGTTACGTCCCTTGCACTTCAGGGCGACTCGTGTGGCCAGTAATAGCTTACATCCGAGTCGCTTTTCAAACTTGGATTCCAACTGTGCTCGTTTTTATATTTAATTGTTTGATGTTCTGGAAGTTACGCCGGATCAAAAATAATCGGGAGCGCTTGCAAGGTTTGGAAAATGAAGTATTTATAGTTGATATAAACTGATTCAGTGTTTTGAGTTAACGAGAACGTGGATATTTTAATTGTTACTTTTGCTAAACTACAGGATATGTTCGTCCAACAGTATTACGTCTTCGCCGACGGCATCCTTCTCAAAATAACTTAGCAAAGCCTGGGAACAAAACAAATCCAACTACACCAATGTTAATTGCAGTTTCTCTAGCATATCTCGTTTTAGTGTTTCCACTCGGAATTGTTCAAACTATTGAATTGTATTGGCACATGAAGAGAAAAGTTTCAATTGCCACTCAAGAGCCAGAGAGAACTCAATACATTGAGTGGTAAGTTTGTGAAACATTTGTGAAGAGCAGGCGCCAGTGAAATTGTACAATTTCTTTCACACGAGTTCAAGTTTTTCTATAAATTTCACTCTTTTCTAGTTATCAGTGGGATATGCAGTAATTTTCTTGTTTCGTTTATGCATTCTTTCAGGATGACTTCCAAGATTTTGCTCAAATACATCCGATCATTTTGTTTCGGATTTTACCAATTTAATTTTACAATCAACTTCTTCTTGTACTATGCAGCAGGCGTCCAGTTCCGCACTCACCTCCAGTCTTCCATTCGTAATCACAGTACTAAGGCATCGCGATCATTGTCACGCCTCTGCACTTGGTGCTGTTGTTGCAGTCGTCCAGTGACAACCACTCGCCACCAAAGTGCACGTACCAATAGCAGTTTTGAAATTTAAATAATTCCTTCAAATTATAGTCAGTTTTAGTTTTATTCCATTAATTGTATTTTACTAGGTCGTTTTAAAAATCTACCTGTACCAAAGTTTGCGAATAAAGTTATACATTGTTTTGAATTGGAGAGATAATTTATTCAGAACATAACAATGAGCAAATCCTTATTCTCTTTCTGAAGATTGAACATTGACATAACTTAAGATCATCGTACACCAGGGAACCCTAGCCCCTACCATTCCGTTCCGGCATTCTCTCAAGCGTTTTATAGGCTAACTACTATCTTGAGCTCAGTACACAAAATGC
>JAQGCM010002232.1:0-11841 GCA_034699705.1 Hymenaphorura dentifera
GAATAAGGTATTTCAGCATTACTCAGCAAATAGGTAAAAGTAAGCTCAGATAGGAATAATACTTCTTTTGCAACTTATTTGTAATAATCCGATTAACGTTAGATTTACTTTTGGTGAATATTATAACAGCGTAACTAAAGAAGATAGAAGTGCTGACAGCGATTAATGTTTAAGGGTATTTTTGAGTATCTTTTTCAATTTTCTGGGATGTAGTCTTGATAATTCCGAAGCTCCCTTTGCAAAGTCATCGAACTTCATTGCCAGCCCGAGTTGTTCCGAGAAGGAAAGGGACGATATAATCACGAAAGTCTTTGATGTACTTTGACGAGAATGGTATCATATGGTTACCCGCAAAGGAGGAAAGAAATTTTGGCATTTTGACTATTCTTGTTCAGTGATTATAATATAGTAAAACGACGATTAGTACGATCGGCAGTGAACGATTATTGTAATAAACCAAACTGTTGTTACCTTCAAGAATAGCTTGAATTCGATCTACTACATGCACGCCGCAGTCGTATCCATTGTACTGCTTTGTAACATTGGTGATTGTCGTTTCCCAATGTACAACTGGAAATATGTTCGAAAGGTGCCATCCAAGCACTTGAGATATTTCGTTGGCTTGCGATTGCTTTGTTGACTGAGAGTTGTATATTATCATTTCTCTTTGATTAATGACGATCTCAGGCAGAATCCAATGAAAACCAAAGTTCATTGGCAGCAAAATGGTTTCAGTGTTTTCAGGAATTTGTGATAACAATGATTCCGTAAATCCGTATTTTTCTAGTCCAGGTAGATGACGTGAACGCACAGCTTTTCTGGCTCTCATTTGTTCGCTTGTGTAGCGGTAGAATAAATATGTGCTCGCAATATGTATTTTGTTCTCGACAGCTTCGTAAGTATCTGATTGTAATGCAGTGAAAGCATCGATAACCTTATCGTTGAGCCACGAAGCGCCCACAGCTGTGGCGGCATCTCCCAGATTTTCTTCAATGCAATCCACAAGAAATATGACCTTTCGGCGCTTCGCAAGATCCCAATTTCCTACTTCATCTTCCAACCGATTCATCTCTTGCGAGGCAACCCCATTCCCAGCCGTGCCCATCCTATCTGGGTTTGCCTTCTTATCATCCGAGCCGGTCGGGATACCCTCATCTTTCAAATTTTGAACGTGTATAGTCAGCAAATCGTCGTCCAAATCAATCACCACTTGTTGCTGTCCAGTTGATTGCTCTATAAAAATCTCTGGAGCAGTTGATAGCGGTTTGAACGTTGTCGCCAATGCATTTATTGTAACCCGACATCTAAATTTGTTTTTCTGGGCTGCTCGGCACTTTGCTACCCCTGCATCTGGTTCTTCGTGAATAAAAGTGTTCCATTGCCTATGTCCGTATTCGTGTACGATGTCTTCGCATCGCAAGACCCACCAGACCCTGCTCAGGTGCACTCGCACTCCATTCTCGTCTGGGAGCTCAATATGTTTGCGGATGAATTCGTTAAACCACATTTTTTAATGGTTTTTACGGCCTACATTCAAACAAATTCAAAATTTTCAGACAATGCATTTAAATAAAGTCTCTACGTATTATTGTACATTCCTACACTTTGTTCTTATCTCTGAATTTCTGTTTTGCCATACTCGATGCATTGGCTGCAACCACGAAATACGTTTGACAACAATTTTCGGAAAAACGAACACCATTCAATTCTTACCCTACGAATCAAAATAACGATGACAAAAAACGATGTCGATTTTTGGACCAATACAATTTTGGATAGATCAAAATCGCAACCAAGCTGAAGTTGAGTTGGCCACCGTGTGCCCGAAATTGAGTCCGAGTCTTGGCTCATGACTAGAATAATTTTCTTCCGCGTTGCACCTGGCAAGTCGCAGGTATGTAGGCTTGCCGTATCACATGCGAAAACATAGATACTAAATTAGTGCAGAAGCAAAATATCAACCAAAACCATAACAACAGAAGGGACCAATGTGTGTTCTTATTCATGCGGGGTTCAGAGTGGGTTGTTGTAGATTCTGCGTCCCCACCTACACCCACTTTTTTATGGAGACACTTTGTAGTAGTTGGAAATATTCTTTGCATTGGATTCGGCCCATTTTGGCCATACCTGGAGATGTAGATCAAAACATCGTAACCATATGTAAAGTAAGACCTTCCTACAGTTAGGCATACTATTACAAGCAAACCTAAAGTGCTTACACATGCACCAAATTTTACACGCAAATAAATTAATCCAAAGGCGGTGTTAGATCCTTTGCATTCGATAAACCGATGTGCTATGGGTTCAGGATTAAGTTATGTAATTCCTTTCTTAGCACCGTGGACTTCGACTATTTTCTGTCCCCCAAGTCTCTGTATAAAAATCAAATGGTAAGTATTACGTTCCCGCAGCCTCCCACTAACCCTAATAAAATATTGTGATGTACTGTAGTTAATGACACGTATGTTAAATATGGTAATATAATTTTGTTGCCAGCCCAATTCCTGGGCAATGGCTTTTAGCATCTTGTTGCCATCACCTCCGATAAGCGTTGTCGCCATGCAGGATGGATCAAATGTGTGTAATTTAGCTGTTCCAAAAGTGGTAGCTTCTGTCAAGCTCATGAGAAATGGCAAATTATGTTTTACTAAAAAAATCGCTAATCCTTTTTTAGAGCGTTACTAGTACAGAATTTGTAACAATGACAGAGACCTTCAAGAAACTTGTTATCGCTTGGTGTCCAACAGCTCCTGCTAGAAGGAATTGGAATAAGCTGGACCCATCTACCACATGCGAAATCGTCAAAATTGCGGCTTGGGTCAAGAGTACTGCTTACACCTCCAAGTATCTGACAGAATAGATTTGATTGGCAACCACCCATGTCCTCCTCCTTTCCTTCTAATTCATCTTCTGGGATATTCCAAACTAACTGCTCATATAGTCCACGTGATTGCTCACAATGAGAAGTGAGGCTGAACAATCGAGAGCCCTGCGCGTACCAACACAACAATAGGTTGACCGTGGTCTCGAGGACGATGACGACAACAGCAATAGGCACCAATGTATAGGAATGAAAACTCACGCAAGGAATTCCTTTTGCTGGATGGGCATCAGAGACTCAGAGCTCCACGGTTCCGTGTGAATGCGACGAATGGCGTTTGCGACTAAATCAACACGATCTCTCGAAGTTATACCCTTCGTATTGGGTCGGATTTCAATAAGAATCCTCGTCCTATAGTACCACTGCTTCCAACAACGAAATAACCTAAGCTATGGTCAGACTAGAGTAGTTAACCTTGAACGGAGGCAAGGAATATTTTGTAGTTTGTTTTAGCTCCAAAAACAATTGATTTTTAACAGGTGTGCACTTTGGACATGTACAATTTGGTAACGGGACCAATAAAAGATAGAAAACCACTGGCACTGTTTAAAACATAGGGCAAAGACGACAGTCTTGGCCCTTTAGGATAACCGATAGTATGCCAAGTGTCCATCACATCACACATTTTATTAAATATTTGAATGTCTGGGGAACCAATCCAGTGTACATACCACACCTCATCGTAGGTTGCCATGCTCGGATATTTTCTCTGCCCTTAAAATTTCTTGTCATAGCAATTGGAGTTTTGTTTGTGGGTGAGTAAGTGCTCGCAAAATTGTAAGGTACTTTTGTACAGTTGCCCGGCCAGCACTATCCTGAACTCGTAGATGGACACTATGTACTCGAAAACAAACCTCGCATGTTGTACTGTTTGTCTGTCGCAGCATAACTGCGATGTAATAGTTCACCGCATCGCGTATGCCACGCCTGAGGGCAAATTTCCTTGATGGAATCAATTTCGGGCGAATCCTTGACGGTCTGTCTAACGCGACGAAGATTTGCTCACAGAACCAAGAAACATCTGTACCAGGCCACTCTTTCGTAAGAGTCGAATGTTGAAGAAATCCATAATGAAAAACCAAGGTAGATCTGGGTGGCCTCACTCCACTCACCTAAAATTCGTGGCGATTTGCTGACTGCTCAGTCCCCTAGTGTCTCCAACTTTGCTCAAGTAGGTTGTAACTTTAGTTATAGTTACGACCGTTGGCTTTCTTACATGCATACATGTTGTAGCGGACCCTTCGCTTGATCACCCTTCAGGTCATCACGCGGGTTAGGTAGGCGAGCTGGTAGGCAGTACCTTGCCGAGGTCAGCTCCTTGCTACCAAACTGCCTTTAGGGACAGCTAGGCTAGACCATTCGGAGAAGACAACCACTTGTTTCAATGTAGGTATTCAAAATTTAGTCATTAAAGATTTTTGGTTTGATTTGTCTTTATTCAACTAGTGAAAATAAGCTAATTAATCAAGATTTAGTCATTAAAGACAAGTGAAGAGGTAAAAAAGTAAAGCCTTTGCTACAGCTAATTCACTTTACCCGTTTACCTCTATTATTAATCCAATAGAAGATATGCGACTTTATAAAATTTGATTATGTAACGTGCAAACGAACTAACAAAATGGTCCTATTTTAAGCCATTGTTTTAATTTTTGAAGTTGTTCATTAATACCACTGAATTGAGTAAGGATTTTGTTTTATATTGACAATGCTAAATTTCTAAGGCTCCGACTTCTCGACTGTGACCTCGTCAACTTGAACACTTTCCATCTTTGGGGTTGGTTCTTGTATCCAAGTCCCTAATTCAAAATTTTCCGAAGAAATTAATTCGCGAAGGACTTTTCTGAAATCCCTTCCACCTAGTTTGCGTTTAAGAAGTATTAAGAGCACGTCATCGCCAAAACTGAGGTCAACACTAATTTTATCAATTTTCGGTCGTGAGAAGCCGGCCGTATGTGGAATTCTGGAAACCTTTCTATTGTTCATAGAATTCCGATAGGATGGAACAAATCTGAACGATAATATTAAGCATGATATAGCGTTTATAAAAAATTTGAAAGAATTCCCAGCAAAGTGTTTCTAAATTGTAAATTGATTGGGTTTTGGAATTTATAGGAACTTAGTACGAAATATAAATTAATTAGTTTAATCGAAAAGAAATATAGTTATAATCTATTTGATGAGAGAAAAAATGTAAACATGACCGTATTGGCTCTATGGGCAGAAGCCTAAAAGAGCTAGAGAAATAAAACCAATTCAATTCAATATAGCGTTTATAAGACCAACAACAGCCCACCACCACCATAATACAAGAAAAGCCCATTAACTATCTTAAAATACCATTAACTTCCAAAAGGCACAAAATATCTGTGACTTCCATGTCACCACTGACTCCATATTTCATCCGTTATCATTTTGCAGCTTTTGGAAAAAGTACATCTTGAGGATTCGGCCAGGTTTTCGGTTCACCAAAAAAGTAGTTGAAACAATCAATCCCATACCAGTTGTACCTTTGACCCATTACAATCGTAACAATGTACCATTGCGAACAGATTGGTACATTGTTATAACTGCACATATCTTGCATGCAAAATAGAAGTAGCCGAATGAATCATTAAACCCTAACGACTCAATGTATCTGGTTGCAACAGATTGAGGATTCCAACGTCCACGCTTTGACATTCCTCCAAGCAAATCCTTCAGCTTGTGAGACCCTTGGAGCTAAAAAACATTCGGAAGACCACGCTTGAGTATTCCATTCAAAGCTAAACCCACCAGAAGTATCCATATGTAGTTGTGTTGTCTGAGACTTTCATCCTGCCCACGCCGGTACCCAATCACACCTGGATGAATGACCTCATCTTTCATTTCCAGTAGTAGGGTTCTTTGTACTAGGAAAGTGTCTACTGTCCAGCAAAATTCTGTAGCTTCTTTCTTGGAAGGCTGTTCGTTGACCACACGTTTTACAGTGCATTCAAAATCCGTGGTTTTTAGAAGTGGAGCCGAGAGCGATCCGCAAATCGTAACCGTCAAAATAATCGTGGTATGCTTAGTTGATATTTTGAATGGGATTTCCATTACTTGGAATCCATCATTTTGAAAAGCTTTTTTTAAATCTACCCCTTAGACCACTTGGGACCAGCTTCAACAACTTAGCTGCAGTCGCCATCTTGAAGTACAACAATGTATTGAAGCCTGCAACAATTGAAAAGATACATAATGAGATCTGGGAAAAAATCTTCCGGTATTCCAAGTAGTACTCCGAACGCTGTGCTCAGGAAACGACCCAGACATCCAGAGGATTGAAGTGAATGGAATGAGAACTTGATTTATTGTTAAATCTTACCCAGTGCAATCTCCCTCCAAACACTCCAAAACCGTCTGTCTTCCAAAGTGTAGGGCAAAGTGTATTCTGAGATCATTAAAACAACCGTACTTAATACGTATCAAAATCTGAGCTACCTCTCCTGTCAGCTAGAACTTACTCAGTTAGAACTACAATTACAGACTTTAACATTACCTTTAATTAGTACAGATCTGTTTCACCCAATAGTTGACGGAACTCATAGATAGATAGATAGATAACGGCTTTTTATTAGGTCAATCTTTTCAGTAAAAAATACTGTTGTCAACAAGAGGACCATTTTGAAAGGATATTTAAATAATTTACATTGAATGAATTATACTAACTACTTAAATATTTTCAATAAATATGATGATTAAATTGTTACACATTTTAAAATATTAAATCATTAACTATCAATGTCTCCTTAGGTTTGATGAACTCACAAAAGTGCACTTGTATGTTGTTGTTGACCGAGTCCTAACGACCTACTAAAACGGCTGACCCATTTCAGCTTGATTTTGTAATGTCGAGGAAGACAATGAAGTTACTAGTTAGTCAGAATTATTTTTGGCCATACTTTAACGTGTTGTGACCAGAGATTTCAGAAAAGCGCAATGCGCAATCTATGAAATCAAATGATATTTTTCTCCTCATTTGTAGAGGTACTCTATTTTTGTGAAAGCTAAAACGACAACTCAATTTCTTTGCACCCTTGCTGGCCCTCTGGGGTAGGCCCAGTCTGCCATAAATCATCAAACTAGCCGATAATTTAGATTTTCTGCACAGAACGATTGGTTCCCTTAGAGGCGTTAACGGCACTGTTTACAAGTTCATTGTTGTACCAGGTTGAGCCGTCTTTTTACTGGCTTGGTCTTCAAGAAGCGTCTAGAATAATTTGAATTTTCAAAACAAGTCTCCCATCGAAACGTATTTTTTGCATTTATGACCGATCCTTATGCTCCTGGAGTGAATCTGGCAGTTCGTGATATCCCGTAACATCAATTATTAACCTGTGAGAATCAAATTCGAATTCGAATTTGACGTAATCTTTACGAAATTAAAGACTATTGAATTTAGTTTTCTGATTCAGTGACTTTTATCATATCCACAACTTCAACTTAGTCAAAAGATCACCTGTGTAGCCTCAGTCACCTCGCTGTCCGATTGAAAGATCCCTGGTAAGTTCTATTGAATTAGATAGAAAATAGAAAAGTAGGAAGGTAAATATCCACAGTTTCCTCTAGACTTTGTGAGCTTGTTTGAAATTGTTTTGTTTTGGGACAGTAAGCAAAAACATCCTAAATGACTGCCCATCTCATTTTTTATACCCCTTTCATAAAATATTTCCGCCATTTTGAACTTTTTCAAAAGCTTGTAGCTCTTGATTTTGCACTCGTACAGATTTGGGACGAGCGTCATTGTGGAGCCTATTAGATGGGGAAACAATTGGCCCATCTCGTTTTTTGTACCCCTTTCATAAAATATTTCCGCCATTTTGAATTTTTTTTTGGTTATAGTTTGGTTTTGGTTTGGTTTTGATTCTTAATGGGCAAATTAATCTAATTACAAATGATTTTACGAATAGTCATATCACTGGCAAGAGTCCGACGCAGTTGAGGTTTCAAGTGCTTTATTTTTGATGACAGGTCTACGCAGCGCGCAGTCACATCCACTAAATTCAGACTACTGTACTGCACTGGTGAATTAAGCCGACAAACAAACAAATCAATTCAAATTGGATGGCAATTAATGTGTTGAAAACACCTCAAATTTATTCAATTTAAGAGCTTTGTTTAGCTCAGCTGGGAAAATGTAACTTGACATTAGCATTCAATGAACGATCGTAAGTATTTGTATGTTTGCAGGAATCCCAGTTTCACAATCACGCATTTCATAGGCCAAAGCTCAACCCAGTGCTCAGTGCAGTCAGCCGGCCTGCCCCACGAGGCCAGATAACTAAAATCAAAGTTGTGCTGGTACTTGAAACCAGATTTATTTTTTACATTGTGATAATCAGCAATTCAGCCTGAAATCAACGGGAACTTCCAATTAATTAAAAAAAACCTATAAAACATGAGTGATTGGCAATTAAATATTTCATTTCATTTATTGGCCAAGTTTTTCTGCCGTACGCACGTAACATCAATTCTGTAAAATTCCGTATAATTGAAGCTTACAGTTTCCAAAATGAAACCAAGTTACATTATATTCCTGGCCCTCTCTTGTGTGGCTGCTGCTTCTGCTGGCCCAAACTCACACGGTAACAATCAAACAAACAATTACTGTAACAGTGCAGTGCGAAAATTTGAAATTCTTAATAGAACAGTACATAATTTTTTGTATTTTTTACGATTTTTTTTGCAGAGTTCTTGAAACACATCTTGCCCAAAACACCTGCGAGCATCAAGGCATTTGCTGACAAATTGGGCGTCGAGAACTCCATTCGCTCCGTGCTTGTTAGCGGAATCCTTTCCAATCTCAAAAATGGAGCTCGAGTCCCAGTCATCCCAGCTCCAGAGGAAGATAGCATTGCTTTGCCCGACCCTATCAATATTTCACAGCCGGATAAGGACCAATTTATTTTTGGCGATGTTTCCGTTCGGTAATTTCGCAAAAAAAAAATCGCAAACTTTTTTCGCAATATTTTATGAATTTTGTACTTTTGTGCTAAATTTTCTGAACGTTCTGATGTCATTCCCAGAGGTGGCGTCATTGAAGGATTCTCGTCCCTGAAAGACGACTTGACTCTCGGCATCGCCCTTCTTCCACCCAAAGTCTCCCTTGGCTACAAAATAGACTTGGCCAAACTATCCTTGAACGGTGACTACACTTCAGACTCGACCTTGAACTGGACCTATCTTTGGTGGGCCCTTCGCCCAATCGAGTACGGAGGAGATGGTGCATTTCACCTAAATGCCAACGGTGCTTTCATCGAGCTTGGAGCATCTGCTGCAATTCGCAAAGGAACCATCGCCAAAATTGATTTCAAAGACATCAAGATCGACTTTGGATTTGAGGCTCTGCAGTTGTTCTTTGAGAATGCGTCCGTTGACGGCTACCCTGTCCCTGTGGAATATTGGCAAGAGGTCGATGAGTTTTTGAGTGAAGTCATTCCATGGTTCATTGAGCCGTTGACGACTTATTTGGAAGAGACGGTCTCTTTTGTGTTGAATGATATGTTCGAGGTACTTGCAAATTTCTTCCTTTTTTGCACGCAGTTTTGAGTACAAATTTTGACTTTATTGAGACGTTAATGTGTTTTTTTGTTTGGCAGGATTGTACAATTTTCCAGCTGATTGCCTTCCTCAGCGGCACTGGTGACCGTAAGTTTGAAAACTCGATCAAATTCAATTCGCATATTTTTTTAATGTCAAATTATTAACAATATTTTGATTAAATCTTTGTAGTTTCCTGTATCAAGCTACCAGAACTCTCTTAATTTTGAGTTGAGACAATAATACGGAACGTCACACATCGTCGACACGACAATTCGAATTGAAAAATAATAATCACAACAAAAAGATTCGGCAACAGACAAAAATTCTAATTTTGTCAGCCTACTGAGGCCTACAAAAAGAAAAAAGCGACAAGCCCATTGCATTGCCACAAAACTCTCCTGTCTCTAACGTAAACCTAAAATTTGTTCAAGTTCTGCAGATTTTTTCGGTGAAAGTCTGAGCGGTGTTCCAGCTCAATTTTTGTCTTGGTTGGGAATAAGTTTGTATTACTTTGCAAGTATTTCTCGACTCACAAAATACAAATTCGGTCACGAGGGTACGAACACACATGGTAAGATTTTTTGTTTCTTGATCGGGAGAGCAATGCAAAGTTATTCCTGACCAAGTAAAAAAGAATTTACGTGTATTTTTGTACCTGTGTGACCGAATTCGGTATGTGAGTCGGGAATGGCATGTAAATTTATGCAAATTATTTCGCAACCAAGAAGAAAAAATTGAGTTGGAACGGCTCCCAGACTTGCAGACTAAAAATCTTGAGAACCTCATTTGCAGTTTAACGTTAGGGAGTGATGAGTTTTGTGGAAATGGGCTAGTCGTTTCTTCTTTTGCAGGCCACATTTCAAGTGCTGTTTGATTAAAATTCCTAATAAAATTCAAAATGTTTACTGTTCGCAATTTGCATTGCACATCTGCTTGCAGGCTTAGTTTAAACAAATACAAATACAGTTACATGAATCGCATTTCCCGTAAATGACCGATTAGAACCACGCACCACGGTCGTGCTGAATAGAACCCCGGGTCTCAATTCTGATCAACGGAGTAACAACCGGCGCATAAATATAACCCGGGTCACTCACTCTTTGCTCGTGAATTTTTGACCAGTAACAATTATTAACAGCCCGACCTCAAATTTAACCCGTAGGTCGAGCACAACCTAGCTGGGTCTCGAGTAGGCTTGTTTAAATATAACCCCAGGGTTCTATTCAGTCAAGTAAGGCAGTAATTCTTATTTTTCGTCAAAGAGATTTGCACCACCCGCCTCGATAAACAGTTTTTTTTTTAGCAAACTCACGCTGACCGTAAGATGTGAAGGAGTACAATACACCGGAATAAAATGGAACGAGAGATGAAAGCAAGGGCAAAACTTGCATTAATTCAATCCAAGTTAGGCAGCGAGCCGAGCGGTACACGCGTACACCGCTCAGCTACTGTTTACATTGTAAATTTGCACACTTTATTTTTTTTTTCAGCCAATTAGTTCTGAATGACTAATGAATGCCCACTATTACGAACGTACGTTTATAACAAGCATGCATAATTTAGTAACCAGCTGCCGCTCCTACTTGTACGAAAAGAATCCCTCGCCCGACTTGACTCCTAGTTTCCCCTGCTTGACGAGCTGCTGGAGTAGGGGCGGAACTGTGTACAGGGGGTCGTCCGCATACTTTTTAGACAACGCTAAAGAAGCAGAAAAAAATTAATGCAAAATTCAAGCTAATTACGCAATAATTAAACAAATTTTCGGACCTTCAAGTGTGCTCAAAATCACGTCTAGCCCAATGTCATCCATAGTACGAAATGGCCCCATGTAAGCACCCAATGAATGTTTCATGGCCAAATCAATTTCTTCCATCGAAGCCTTACCGCGGGCAAGCATCGCAATCGCTTTCTTGAAATGTGGGAGTCGATGCACAATCCCACCGCCGGACGGAGTATCGAACAGCTGAACAGGGATTTTGCCCAATTTCGTCACCCATTCGGTCACAAGATTCACAGTGTCGTCAGACGTTTCTACGGTGCGTGTAATTTCCGAGAGGATCGTTTCTGGGACGGGGAAAAAGAAGCGGCAGCCGATGAACCGATCTTTGCGATGAGACTGGCTCGCAATGTGGGACACGGAAATGTTGACCGTGTTGGTGGACAGGATTGTGGCTGGGTCGGTGATCTGGACAAATATTGAAAATTTTAAAGTAAATCCGTAATTTTGGGGTAAATTTTTTGGTTACTATGGTTACCTGAGCTTCCAATTTTGCGAATAGCCGCGTCTTTGCCTCTTGGTTTTCGTGAATGGCCTCGACGATCAAGTCTGTGCGCCCAAACGCCAATTTTGAGTCGGACGTGTAGTGTAGATTGGATTTGGTGGTTCGGATGTATTCGGC
>JAQGCM010002233.1:0-11834 GCA_034699705.1 Hymenaphorura dentifera
ATTGGTAACAATGTGCTTGTCATATTTTATATCAGCTTCACAAAAATAAAACATTGAATTGAATTGAATTGAATTGAAAGTACAGCCACGACAGTCAGTCTCGAAGCGATAGATTGGGCTTAGAGACAGACGCCACTCCGGTTGTCCGGTTTAAATTTCCACGTATTTTGTTAATTGCTTAGTTCGGATAGAGAGCAGTTGACAACCAGGGTATTTAGTGACATTGCCATTTTAAGAATGAAACTTTTGTAGTGATTTGTGCAGAATGTGCACTCATGTGTCGTCAATGATGGATATTGAGGCTTTCAAAACGAGCTTGACCATATTGGAGGCGCTGCACTTGAATAATCTAGTAAGCCAGCATAGTTGTGGTTGGTTTGGTGTAGTGTTGATTGTTAGTGTTTCAATTTCTTTTTATTGTATCGATCCTTCTTGGAACTTTTTGATTCATTTTTTTTTGCTATTCTATTGTTGACGAAGGAACACTGTGTACAAAACCAATCATTCATCTGATCAACTGCGGGTTCTTAACTTTTCCAGTTGCTGCACCATTCTAAACATAGCGTATGATTCAATTTCTGGTTGTGTAACAAAAGATAAGCGGTCGGCACAAGCAGTGTTCTATTGGTGAATATTTTATTAGGGATCTTTTTCGATAAGCCAAAAATTGATACAGTTTAATGGAAATGAAATGAATACGAAGTGTAGAAATAGGCAAAACGGCACAAGCAAAACCATGCATAAAATTTTTCGAAACATGGACTTTTCTTTCGACCAAAAGGTCGTGGGTCGACCAAAGGGTCGTTCCTGTGCTCACGTGTGTAACTTTGAAATATCTGGGCAACCCCGACACTAGGTAAAGATATGCAATTAAGCTCGGGCCGGATTCTTTGACCAGAAGAAACTCAATGCAAGAATAAAACTCCGAGGTCCAAGGTGGAAACATGCTGCGGGCTGATGTGTCGAAGTCGAGAAAGATTGGGACTGTTCTATTAACGCTACAATGGTTACAATTATTATTGTTGTTAGAAGAGTAGCCTCCCTATTTGAGCGGTTTACAAAGCTTTTCTTATTGATCCCGATCCCGGGACTCAATTCATAGTCCAAAAATGCATTGAACGGATTGGACGATTGGTAGCTGATACATTCAAAGTTAGCATTTTAACATTATTTACAAATTTTGTCCAGTTCATATCATACTCTTCATACTTCTTCATGGTCTCGTTGGTTTCACATTTTGCTAAGCTTTAGAATTTTGACATGCTTTGCAAAAGTGTTCCCATCCCAGCAGCTTAATTTTTGCTTTTGCTATTGTTGAATCATATGGGTGAGGAAAGTGACTCGAAGGTCGAAATTGGATTTGGAATGAGATGATGGGTTGTTGTTGCTCATGTCCATAAAATGTGTAATGCAATGTTCTTTGGGCGACGTAAAAAGAAGGAAGGGCGATTGAGAATTGAGGAAAGTCAGGGCATGCTAGAAACTAACCTTGGCTTGGTTGGCGCAGGCAGTGGAAGAAAAATACACTAAGGATGTCACACGTGGAAACTCATTCGCTTTTGGTATTTGGAAAAAGGAGAAAAGGCCAAGTAACTTAAGCAGCGAAACCCGAAAAAATCAATGCTCAGCTAAACTGTATACTATTTCTACTAACTTACCCCTCATCATTTCCTAATTCAGATTCCGAGCTGAAACGTATAAGTAAGAGTAACCTAGATGTTTTACGTACTCAACTCAAGTCCTGCTTGGTTTCCCAATTACAACTATTGCTAAAAATGTTGATCGTGGTTAGCACCATGATTACATTATAATTAATAGGGAGATTGGTCACATTTTATGTGGGCGCTACAGAAGGTCAGGCTCAGCCTTTCATTCTAACCGCGTACAGTCGAGTATAAAATGTGCGAAGTTTGATCACAATAATTATCATCCAACTTTGAGTAGTCTTATAATTTTTATTGGATCACAATGATAAACTTTCGGACACTAACAACTAAGCTTACAACAGATTGTGGGATTTGTAGACAATAAATAATGCACGTCTGGAAGAAACTTCCTGCTTGGATACATAGAGAACAGAAGAATTCCGCATCCACATTAAGGAAAGCAACAAGCAAAGCAAGCAACCGATCTACGTATTTAGCCGTGCGGCTGGGTCTGGTCTGGGTGGGAAGCCTTGTCGCGAACCATTGCGTAACTACATTCAGATGACGTAGTTTGGGATGCAAACTAAGCCATGACTGGGGGTTTTGAGTGCAAATTGTTTCTGTTCATTCAATTGCCTTTCACATAAGTATTTGAGAATAATGATCAAAAACCATCGTTATTTTCATTTTCATCATGGTCATCATCTAACTTAAACCGAACCTTCTGTTTGAGCTGAGCTAACTTGTTGATTCATACCTGTCGGTTCAATTTCAAACTTCAATTTAACAGTAGTGCCTGTTTAATACACGGTACTCCTTCAGTAAAACCAAAAATTGACTTTTTGAAGCTCGTAAACAAATTAAGTTTTGATTCATTTATCCGCAAAGTTTTTAGCAGTTCAACTAGTCCAGAAATATTTGTAGCTTGTTCCAAATCAAACCCCGTCCAAAAGTAGCTAAAATCCCTAAAGTACAACCGGTGAATTTGCTGATACTTGTTAGGCTTGCTACACAAAGCAAGCCTGTGCTCATGAAAAAGTGTGCACGAGAATGAACTTGGAATTTCAAAGCAACTTTTGAAATTATCACGGAAGTGAAAAGAACTGAACCATACGAGAGCAGCGTTTCTAACTTGACTTGCTGCATTTCCTAAAAGTTTCAGCTGTAGAGCAGAAAGTATGATTAGCAGTGTTACGCGTTCCGAAATATTCTGAATACTGACTGTGCCAGTGCTGACATGGGTATACAGTATACAATACAATGCACGCATAACTATTGTGCAAGTTTAATTAGCCTTCGTCATTCATAGTTACATTCCATTGGTCTTATTTTTCAAGTTGTGAATTATTTTTATTTTACAGGCTTCATACCCAGTGCCAGCAGGACATACAAATGCCCACCAACAAATCCAGCCCACCAATTTACAAAAAGCGTCATCATCCTCCAGTACAAAAGTGCAAAAGAGTGCCTCTTGTCAAACCAAAGAGAAATCCAGCAAGTCCTCAGCACCTGTTGCACATTTCGGTACGTTTGTATATAGAAGCACAATTCAGCAATGACCATGTCTTGTCGGCAGTCGTCAATCACTTTAAACAGCTCACTCCGAACTACGCTTAATAAAATTTTAATTTTTCAGGTTCAACTGTGTATCAACCCGCGGGACCTATGATCGAACCGCACAAAAATGTGATGACAGGTTCAGTTCCGGCTGGGGTTCTCCCAGACTCTGTTCGTATTCCCTCTGATCTGAAAGTCACATATCAAACGCATCCTCCGACGACTGCAGTTCTCACGCATTCAAGTTCATCCTTCCCAAGTCAAAGTTCAAAGGGCAACAGCAGTAGTAGTAGTACGACCACCAGCACCAAGTATGCCTCTGATCACGGAAAGAGTCATACAAGTTCTGCCACCCTGAAAACAAACAAACAAATTCTTCATCAACCCTACAAATCAGCTGTTAGCTCTTCTGCCTCTGCTTCGGTGTCTGCCACATCAACTCGGCCAATAGCGGTCGAAGTTCAGCAATCTGCCAGTTTTGTAACTCATCCCGGCAGTTTCAGTATGCCTGGAAGCTCATCTTCATCACTTCCTGTGGCGGCTGCCAGCTACCTTAGTCAACAAAGCCAAATTGGGGGTGGAATGACAATCGGGCCAGGCCACATTCCCCCAGGAGCTTTGGTGCCTTCCGGGGCAGGTTCGGAGTCAATTCCTGGATACAATCCCTCCGCTGCCAGTGCTGCTGGGGTCTACTATGGGTACGGTGGTGGTGCTTCGCTGACCTCACCGTTCGCCCCGTCCAAGTATCCATTCGTTGCTCCGGATTACCGGTGAGTTTATATCATGCAGTGATTAGTAAAATGAGATAAATGACAATAAACTTGGATTTTAGGCCACCTCAACACACCCCTTATCCCAACTCATTGATGTACACTCCGGGGTCTCCACAATCATCTCCAAGTTACTTCATGACGCCTTTCTACTCACCTCCCGTCACACCAAGTGCTGGGCCTGGAATGCTTGGATTTGGGAATCCATCGAGACCACTACTTTCCGCTCATCATCCGTCTGTGGCAGCTTCAGGGTCCGCTACTTCTGCATTCTACCAGTCAGGGCCTCCTCTTGCCCATCATCCAGCCAGCAATTATTACGTGGCAGGCCCTTCACTCCAACCATCTCATCATTCCATTCAGCCCACTACAGCACCAGGTTGGTCAGTACATTTCTAACAAGTTCTAATTTGCTGCATGCAACTGAGTAACTTGTGCTGCCTGTATGTTTTCGTTAGAAACTGTTTAAATTGCATAGGTGTTCAGTCTGTTCAGATGTGACTTGTGGTTTAGCATAGAAATATGCGCAATATTTTTATTAGTAGTTGCTCTTGCTGGAGGGAAATTTCCTAAAGTACAAGTACAAATTAATTGTTTTTAGTTCACAACGATTTTTTTTATTTGAATGAAATAGAAAGTGTTATCCTAGAGGTCTAGCAAGCTTTACAGTTCTGTGTAGCCTTCTCATGTCAACTCTTGTGCAATCTTGTGGGTATTTTGTTTGCTTTTTAGGACATGCTGGGCCTTCTCCTCCCAATCGGTCATCCCAAACAGCATGCCCTTCAACATCCTGTCCGCCGAACAACAACTCCATCTCCAGCAGCAGCAGTACTACCTCCAGCAACAACAACATCAACAGCAGAGTCAGCAAGCTGCCGCAGCCCAAGCGGCGGCCGCCCTCAGCTACCAACGCTTCTCCTCGGCAGGCCCTGGATCTAGCTATTAACAAAGTCAAAACTCCCTCTTCCACCATCGCCAAACCTTTCACAGCCCGAAGAAAGGAATGTACAACCCCAAACCTGGGTGCCGACCCACCCAAAACCGTTTTTTCTAAAACCCTTGACATTGTTCAATCGCAAGCAAAGCAATTGGAGAGTGCCAAAACGTTTACAGAGCAATACTGCCTGCCGGATGACATCACGATCACTCCTATTATCATGTGCCCCGGAAATAAATCTGCGTCTGCTTATTACGGAAATGGAATCAAAAGTCCAACTACTACGCTTACAGCTGCACAAAAGAAACGAGATATTGTTCATGTAATTGACCCGCGCAGTGGGCTTACCACCACGATTGCCAAACACATCAGCAACAATAACCTCATGTTGGGAAATTCCCCTTCCAATGTGTCTCCTGTTAAACCGAACAATGCAGGAAACGTTGGTAAAATTAGTCCAGACCTCGATGTCATTGTAATCTCTAAAGGCACTTCCATGAACACGGCAAACTCCATTGCGGTGAGCCCAAAGAAGACTGCGAATCGGCGTCCATCCACCACTACTGGCAAAACCAAAGCCCAAGTTTCAGCGGACCAATCGTTCTTTTCAACTAAGAACATCACTCAAAGAATGGCCCTAGCCACATCAGCAGTCGTGAATAATAATATTGCTGGAGTGTTGAGCGGTCCTTTTGCCCCCGGCTATCAATTCGGTGCGCAGTTTCCAGTTACGAATTTGGTCCAACCCTTACCGCCAGTTGCTCGCAGTGAGAACAAAACAGCAGTGACGGCAGGAGTAAAGCGCAAGGGGCTGAGCTTGAACGAGTGCATTGATGGTCTCAAAATGAAGAAGAAGATGAGGATTTTGGGAGACACTAATATTTCAATAAAAACGGCTGGTCCTGGAAAAGAACTATTTGATTTGTCTGCTCTGAACACCGCTTCGCTTTCACTACCTCTTGGTTTGACCATTGCCGTTAATCAGTCATCTGTAGTTCACAACGGGGGAAGTGGGCAACCGAAGGCTGGAAGGAAGGACAACAAACCAAGGCAAAGGCCCCGAAAAGTGAATGCAAGTCCTGGAATTCGCAGAGGAAGTGTCTTAAGTAAAAGAACGACCTCAACTGAAAGTGATATTGGTTCTATGTCGATTATCAATGGTTCCGAGGCAGTGGCTGCCGCCAGCGCATTGGTTGTTCTTCCGATGAAACCTAATGGGTCAAGGATGGAATTTCCTATGCAATTCCCATTTGGAGGAAATCGTAGGAATCCCTCTCAATCACTTCTCAAGAAATCCCCGGAGGAATACGACCCTTTTGACGGCAGGCGAAGAAAGCCTTTAAAAATGAAAATCTTAGGTGGAAAGGTTATAACCAGGAGCGCAACACAAAATTCCAAGGTTAAAACCAGAGCTAAGTCCGTTACTGCAACTGCCACTACCATTGGACACCAAACAGTTATGGCTTCGGATGTTGTTGGGCCAAAAAAGATGCCTGTGAGAAGTCGACAAGTCTTGCTGAGGACAAAGAAGGATGGTAATAGGAGCGACAGCAGTGCGAGCACTACTAGAGGTGTCAATGAGAAGACTTCGAAGACAAAGCCTGGAACAATCTTCCCTTCATATTTCAATACCGTGAATGCCTTGACCGCTGCTGCTTCAGGGAACGGTAGTTCAACGCTTACCACGAGTAACAATCATGTTATACTACGAATACCAAAAGGCTCAAGTCAAACTGAGAGAGGCGGACGGAGCGGCTTTTCTAACATGATGGCAGTTGAAACCGCTAACTATGGAAGATTTTCCTCTGGACATTATCATGCCGAATCAGACGAAGGCATGACAGCAGCTGTTTCGACTTCAGGAAATATGACTTTGACAGCTCTCAAGAAGCGGGCTATTGTCAAGCCGTTGAGTTCATCCGTGGTGAATAATGGTGCGATTCTTTCAATGCCAATGGTATGTTTGAAATTTGATTTATCTATCACATTCTTTGAAATTCGTCGAAATATTTAATTAATTTAATAAATAATATTGTAAATAATTGTATAAACATAGGCCAATAAAAAGGCTCTTCCGACATATCCCCATCGCGGATGGACTTTTGAGGGCGACTCGTTCGAAGCCAGAGTGTACCTTAGGGTGAGTTAATTTTAAGTTTTTGACTGTTTAAGCAGAGCAAACTTCGTCTATTCGCCAATGTGATTATCTTCTTTGCTCCAACGACTAATTAGTTTTGTCTATGTTTATTCCAGAATGACGATCAGCCGGTTCTGCGTCGCTGCTACGCTTCTATGAGACATGATGGGGGTGATATAATTAGACCAAGAGACTGTGTTTTATTGAAATCTGGTCCTAGGAAAACGGACTTGCCTTTTGTGGTTAGTTATTTTGGTACTTATAAAAATTAGTTGAACATTAGTGAATTTAACATGCTTTTACTTTTACTTAGGCAAAAGTTGCTGCACTTTGGGAAAACCCACTCGATGGTGAAATGATGTTTTCGTTGTTGTGGTAAGATGATACAAAACGAACTCTAGGCTTAGTATAGGTTTGGGATAGGCAAAAAAAACTCAAACTGTATTTTGTGGTTGTAGGTACTATCGCCCAGAGCACACTGAAATTGGCCGCTCTAAGGATGATATGACTGATGAGATTTTTGCATCAAGACACCGAGATTGTAATTCCGTGGCCACAATTGAGGACCGCTGCTATGTTTTGACCTACAACGAATATTGCAGGTATTGATAGACATAGACAACAGATAGGCACTATTGTGCAAGTTCGAAATATTTGTAAAACTTTTCTGTTTTCCTGTTGTAGATATAGGAAGCGCTTGAAACAGCTACAAGAAGGCATTCCCGGAAACATCTATCCTCCACTTGTTCCTCTCTCAACTGACTGTACCATGACGACAATGCCAGTGACAAATTTTGCTGCAGATATTGCCGCTTCAGTTTGGTCCGGAATAGTGAATGCCAAGGCTGAAGCTGAAGCAGGACCTCTTCCAGAACAATCTCAGACACAGCCTCTTTGTACACCTTCATCCGGCAAAGTTTCTCCAGAAGTTGTATTCTTTTGCAGAAAAGTGTACGACTACCGACAGAAACGAATGTTGAAAAACCCATCCTAGCAGTTAATTTTATCTGCCCTCATGCTCGCCTCACGATAAAAATTAATTGAATTTCCTGCACCGTTCTTTTTCAACATTGTTGAGTTGGACCTCTCGGAACATCCACTGTCCACCCTGTTTCAGTATAATTTTGATGATAGGGAATGTTGCCTTCCCTGAATCGCCGACCATGGACGGTGTGGAAAATTCAATTTTTTTATTAGAGGGTAGTTCTAGATTCCAGAATTTTTAACCATCTTGCCTTTGGGGTAGACAATACCTTTGTCCTTACTTTATTACAATTAAACCCTGTTAGGTCAGCAGTGATAGCCGAATACCCGAAACCATGATTGTAGATTGAGTTTGATGACTGGTGGTTTTAGAATTGGCTGAAAGATGCATTTATTTGTTGAATGTGGTGAGTTGTGCTAGCTTTAGTCAATTAATGTTTTGTGCACCGTAATGAAATGATCATTGTTCAGCTCACCTACTTAAGAGTATCTTTACGGTTTTATTTGTTTATCTAATAGGTTACATCAAGTTTGTTCAAATTTGAGCTGTTAAATTACGCCCAGTAGACTAATATAATTACATAGTCAGCGTATGTACAGTGCTCGGGTTAAACAATTTGTTCACTAGACGTTACGAATTTAGTGCGTGAAACCAATTTCGCGGTCCGTTTGTTTGGGGTGTAGTTCGTACTAGAATTTGTTTCAAGTGCTATCCTGACTGGAAGAGGGAGGCCAGATAGTTTAATATTTAATTACGGTGCTACAATAATTACAAAAACTACTCCATGTAACATTTGTATTATTCTATTGTTCTTTTGTACAGAAAATGATTGGGTGAGTAATTAGAATTACTCATCCAGCAGTTCAACATTACTCGAGTGTTACAATTCCTGATCATCTTAGGCGTAAGAAATAATAGTGACAGTGACAATCAAACTTTAGAAATTTCATGAAATCAAAATTTTCAGCATCTCAGTTTAGTTAATTTTTGTTGTGTCACGTCCATTAATTTAATTGATTGTACAATTAAGTGGACTCCTTTCACTCCTGTAAAGAGAACCTGAACTTCGAATAAGTCAAATTTCAAGTAGATTATATACATATTGGTTGATCATACAATTACTATTAAAAAGGATAGGTTGAAATTAATTCTAAATTGTTTGAACCATCCAGTCACCATTTCAGATCCAGAAAGGACAGCATGATTGATAAATACGTTATGTTACAATGTGTTCCACTTTATTGTTAACTGGCTTGTAATGGTTAACCCAATAATCAATTAAGTCCAGAATAGTGTGACAACAGTAAGAATCATGAGTACAAGAACCAATACACTTAAAGAATGAGATAGTTTTTAAAATAATTAAAAGTATTAGATTCAAATCGCGATTTTGAAAAATACATATAATATCTATTCGTTATAAACTGTTGGGCTTGTTGCTTTGTCTATCTTTTATTATTCACCTCGGCACTTTCAAATAGGTGTGAAAAAAGTAAAATACGATTTTAATGCATTTCCAGTATTCCTAAGGTACTCACCATTACGATGATTCCGAGTCGGACATCGGATTGGAATTATATCTCCTCAATTAGCAATTCGCACCTTCCAAATTAACTTGATTTAAAAATGTCTCAACTACTATCTGATTCATTCTGGATTCGAGGTGAAAATGATCATGAAAACGAGGGAGATAAAAATACACAAAAGCAGATTTGCTATAATCTGACTATGACTATAAATATCACATGAACGCTGATAAGAGGTCAAAAAATAATAATTTATCAACAGCAGAACAAATATTGTTGGATTTTTTCCCTACCAAGCAATTTTTTGTTAGCTAATCAGTCGAATGGGAATCACTTTAGTTTTCTCTTGATCAGTTGCGTTCTAAATAATTCTAATTCTACAATCAGCTGCACTTTTGTCTCTCCAATTCCAATTAATTGCAACTCTTTGGAATTAATAGTGGAACATAAGGACAAGGAGTCCAAAGAAAGGGGCACGCCAATAAAGTGGCCTCAATTAGTTAATTTATTTGAGTCATGGCATTCCTGAGTTTTGATTACATTTGGACCACCGTTGGACTTTTAAAAATCCTCCATATAGTAAGATTAATTTATTTTTCATATTTTGTTGAAAAGGTATTTCCTTCACTCATGCCATGGTACAAAAATGTACATAAAATTTTCACAGGGATTCGGAGTCCTTAGTCTGGTTCTAATTGCGTCTACATTTGTACCTGGGATTTACGGCGAAGAGCTCCTCATGGTCACTGTTTGCATTTGTTTGGTCATCTCCACCGTATATTTACTAGCTTATTGTCGGTGTCGATCTTTGATTAACATCAAAGCAAATCACCAAGTGGTATAAATTCAATAAGAATTATTTTAGTACAAGAAGATAAGAATACTTGTACTCGATTTCATCAAGGCTGCTTAGTTTTAATTTATAGAAATGAAATGATTATGGTTTCAGGAGTTTCTTTATCATGCGGTTGCTGCATTTATGCTGGTCATCGCGGGGATAGATTGGTTGGCCTGGGGTAACTACGTAGAAATATGTGCGGAAAATTGTCCTCCAGCCGCTCTAGTTATAATCGCGAAGGTAATAAATATAAATATCGCTATCATTGTACACATTTTAAAGGACATTTTGGGAGGAAATGTTTGTTAGACCTTCAGCTAAACGCTATACAAGAGAAACTAAATTGAAGAATTATTTCCACAATTATTTTGAAGCTTTGATCTTTGCAGGTTATCACATTTACAAATGGAACTCTTTATGGAATTGTTGCGTTCCTGAACACAAGAACTTGGAAATCTATCAGCTCAGAAGAAGGCAAGGAACTTCTTTCATCAATTTCTGCTCATAGCATCGCGTAAAAGCGATGCTTTCCCTTCGAAATGTGCATGTATGCAAAACATTCAAATACAGCTTAGACTTGTCTAGAACTAGAAAACTAGCTGCACCGTAATTGTATTCTAATTTCTAATGCCAAATTAATTAAAATAAAATTTGAAAAACTGGAAATACTAACTCGTATAAATTGTGGTTGATTTATTTTTTGAAGGGTAAATTGTACGAAGCAATTCCTACAAGTGGCACGAGTGTCCAGAAAGTCTGAATACGTTGTGTAAGAATAATGGAAAATAATGAAGTGTCAGGCTCAGGCTCATATTTCATTCCCAAGAATTTGCCTAACGTGCTTGTGAACTTGAAGTGCTCTTGTTCTGCCTGTTACAATTTTTAGTGCTGGCATTTGATTGAGCAAATGAAAAAGAAAACAAATTATTCTTATTCATAAATATTTGATAATTAGAAATTTACAGTAACAAGTTTTCTTATTTTTCTCGATGAAGGGATGTAATGTAAATCCAAATCGAGTCCAATCACACTCGCCGAAAATGCTTTTGCGTAAGTCGCCAGAGCAAATTCTGTGTGCAGTGTGCGGTGCATCAATTGTATGAACTCCAGTCCGGGATAGGTCATAATAGTTGTCGGATGACGGTTTCACTCTGTTCTGTGGTACACAAACGAGCCAAAATCATTCACATGCCTAAACAAACAGATTATCCTGCCCATTGAATTGAACTAAACTTGAACTTGAAAAGGGAACATGATAACCGAACCAAATGCCCGGTTATTCTGTGGAACGTAAGCATGAAAGCACAGATGTTTCAACGCAAAGTGAAATGGGATAAATCTCATTAAAACTTGCACTAAATAAATGTTGAAAACCTCTAATAGTTTAATTTCACGCTGATGATGCTGAGATAAATAGAAAAAGTTCATCATTTCTTTT
>JAQGCM010002234.1:0-11833 GCA_034699705.1 Hymenaphorura dentifera
AGGAATTACTTTTTGCGTTCCAGGCTTCTAAACTGAACTGTCTCGACTACTTTCCCATCATCAGATTACTTTCTTCGAAAAGTCGACAGGTTTTTTAGGAAATGGAAAACTCTTTCATTTCATTTCTCTAAAGGTTAGCAGTTTAGCAGCAGCTGACATGTGAAAATGTGAATTTGATGAGATGGAAAAATAAATTCCTTGTGATTGCCGACGACGGATAGAACAGAGGCAGACAATTTTCGGACATAATTCCAATCCGACTACATACATAAGCGATGAACATGTCATTGTATAACGCTTTTATTGCTCAGAAATGATAAAAAGTGCCTGCCGGCCTGTCTAAAGTCAGGAAAGGAGTTCCGTTCCACCTCTCAAACTATATAATAATACAACATTACATTGTATTGGCCTTCTCGCAACATTTTGAACGCCTTCTTGAGCAACTTTTTGTAAGTTTGGTCTGACTGGTATCGCAGTGGGACTGCAAAGATGTTTTTTTCTGGTCGATCTTGTTTTAGGCATTTTGTAGTCGAGTTCGAGTTGACTAAAGCTTGCTGGAAATTCCAGGAAATTAGCTGGATTGTTGCTGCTCCGGTCCTGAATTGCCATCTGGCTTAAAATTGCACTGTGTGCAAACAATTTTTTTTAATGTTAATGCACACGGTTTCTTCGTGTTGCCAAACTGTGAGATTGGGTGTGTGTAGTGTGATCGCATTATAAGATCAGGTCTGCAAATTGCAACTTGTTCGGGTAAACTTTAGCTAGTAGTAACCTTTGCAGAAAATTTTAAATACGCTGTAATTATATGTGTACAAATAATTTTGTTTGTTTTTTGCAGAGTTCATCCTTCCACGATCGCGCTCTGAGATCATATCGGGTTGAAGACGGAGATTAACTTTTCAGGAATTAAATAAGAGGCATCATCGTGGAGTTCTCACGATCACTTGGATTCACGCCTTGCGCGCCCCACTTCATTTCTTCTTTTCCAAGTCCACCTTCATCACGTGGTTCAGCCTCCAGTGGCAATACTCCAGTCGGGCTTTCTGCAACAATGGCATTTCTTAAAAATGATATGCGTTACCCGATGAATAGTCTTGGAATGGGGTATGGGCTTGGGATGTCCCATACTGCTTTAGACGGATCTGGTCCTGCTGGATATCCAGGTATGGATCAAAGTACGTATCATTTGAGTTTATTTTTTTTCGTTGCGATCAATTTGTTTGGCTTGCCTATTCAATGCTAAACGCACACAATAGGCTTATGAAAATTTTCGTTTTTACTTAACCTTTATGGCTAATGAATAATGAGATTGATCCGAGACCTTGGTTTTATCTACTGAACCGAACTTTCAAATGGCTCTCTAAAATTTTTAAGACAATAATCCTGGATTTATTTAACCTTTACAATGGCTGTAGTAATCGCTGTAAGCCTGCCTAGTCATTTTACAAGGCAGCGGTCAATTTAAGCTAATGGGTTTTGTTCACCTTGTCTGGTCTTGTATTTGGTCAGTTTGGTATTCTTTCTTCTCTCTAATCATCCCTTTTAAAATGTTGAGTTTCTTTTAATGCTTGTTTACACAGAATATTTTGTCTTTTGTGCATGGTTGATAATACTAATAATATTTCTCGTGCTTTTAAGGAATCAAAGGATTTTGTTTTGCTTCTGCTTGAAGAAGAATGAAATCACTTAGAATCTGTCCTTTTGCTGAAAGGTGTTTTGAGTAGTTTTTCTACTTGGTGAAAGAGTTGCTAATGAGGGCTGTGATATTATCTTTGAAGGTGGACCAAATTCGAGGAAACAACGGAGAGAGAGGACTACCTTTACCAGGGCACAATTGGAGATTCTTGAGGCACTATTTGCGAGAACCAAATACCCGGATATCTTCATGCGGGAAGAAAATGCACTCCAAATCGGTTTACCCGAGTCTCGTGTTCAGGTAATTTAATATCCTACACTAATCTGCTCTTAATTCTCATTTAGTTAAGCAAAAATATGCGGAACAAGATGTATGCTTAGCTTTGGCAATTTTTTATAGTCCATTGCCTGGAAAATGTGTAGACATTTTTCTATAGAATTTTGGACTCAGTGTTGAGTGAATCACTTTTGAAAAATTCATATCCTGCTACGCAGGCGGAGAGTTTGGACATTTTCGTAGTCTTTCTTTCAGTCCACGACGAAAGATTGTAGTCATACGAATGAAGTTGAGGGAATCGATATTTCGGAGTTGAGTTGAGTGGAGTGGAGTGCTGGAGAAAGTTTCTCCTGATAATGTTTTTTGAAGAGATTCGCAACTCGGAAGGAACATTCCACGTTCAACTCTCGGCTCGCTAGCAAACTATATTTTGAAATTGAAACGAAGCACGACTCTTGTATTTACAGAACTGGCCCATGCATAGCCGTAGCCTAGGACATGAAGAAAATTTAATCCTTTGAACACATGGAAACGCGTTTTAGTCCTTTCTTCCTTGCATTTTATGAAAGCAGTCTCTGCGCTCAGCCGCGCCGCGCTCTCAAAGTTTGTACAGAGTGTGAGTATTGACAAAAACTCTGGTGCTTCTATGTTGTTGCTTCGTTTCGTTTATCTTTCTGGTTAACTCATGCATGCATTGAAGCAACTGAAACATTATTTCTGTATCCATCTTGAAAATATGGGACAACCTTTTCCGCTGGGTTAGATTTTTGTCCTTACGGCTCACTGAAGATGAGAAATAAGGAGAAAGAGAGAGGATGCTGTTGCTTTTATTTTGTTTTGCTTTTGGTAGTTTTGGTGTTCGATGGACTATAAGGTGTCATAGTCTCACCTAGCCGCTAGAACTATCCTGGTTTTGGTGCGACAACATGCTGTGAGCTGAATTTGGTTGTTCATAGTATCAGCTTTTTTTGGTGTGGCTTTACAAATACCCGCCATGGGGGCTTTTTCCACTCCGCAGAGACTACATTTAGGAGATAGGCAATTTGATTTCGAAATGGTACGACGACGACAGTATAATTTCATTTCTGTGCCCATCATAGTCTGCCTAGCAACTCGGTTATGATAGGGAAGAGAAGAAGAGCAGCAGCTAGGCTCGGAGAGGACTTGAATTGAATAGTGGAGGAGAGTAATTGAATTGCAAAAGTTAATTCACTTGATGATATGATATGATATATTTAGCTTCAGGAGTAGATAATGTGCTGCCGCGTGCACTGAAATCACTCTCTCAAAATAAAGCTCTTTGAATCCACATCCTGGCGAAGTGAAGGATTAAATGAGCCGTCCTTCATTCCAATTACATTGTAAAACTAGGAGGTAACTTTAGCGGGCGGGTACGACCAGGTTTCAGACATATCCTTTTCGAATACTTCGAGTAGGAAGCATAACGGTGTAAAATGTGAGAGAAAGATTGGATAGGATTTGCAATGTAATTCAATTACTAAACAGAATTCTACGTTGACATCAACTCTGCCTTTAGACTCTAACTCAACATTGAGGACGCTTACAGATTTTTTGAGTCGAATACGCATAACTAAATTTCTGAATTTGCAAACTTTTAGGTGTGGTTCAAGAACCGTCGTGCTAAGCATCGGCAACAAGCTACACAAAACGCCCAGCCAAACTCTGGAGCTACGACTGGAGCCAAGCGTGGACGGGTCGCCAAAGCAAATAAGACATCTTTAAATTCGTCTTTGAACTCGAACCATGTGACCTCAATTCCAAATGTAATGACTTCGCAGCCTGGGCTCACCAATTTGGCTCCTCATATTACGACTACGAGCAACAATGATGGGGGCCAAATTACTGTCTCTGAAAGTAATGGCGGCGTGATTCGCAATCAGATTAGCAGCCACAAAGTTGAACCCCCTTCACCACCACCAAACGGCACAAATGGCACAATGTACATTAAGCAGTCAAATTCACCAATGACAGCCACAAGTAGCCCCCCAGGATCATCCCAAAGTTCATCTCGTGATGATGGATCTCCTACTCAAATGTCAGGGCTTTACGGTATTCATAGTCAGCACGGACAATTCAGTTCTCAAGTACTCATGGACTCCCACAATTATGGGTCAGTTGCTGCTGCAAATGCCAATTTTCCATTTCATACTACAATGGCAGATATTCAAAATGGTGTTCAGCGTGGGTCACCGTTGACCTATCCGACCAATTATCAAAACCCGCACTACGCGCAAAGTTACGCTGGCTCGCCATATATCGACTATTTCAGCAGGTCCCACTACAATCCTCATCATCCACATCAATTGAGCCACCACCAGGGCGTAATGCCAAATCCGTACGCTTTTCCAGGCACACACCCTTCTGCTCAGCACAATTTCCCAGGGCGCCCAGGTGTGGAATACAATATTGACTCATACGGAGACAAATATCAGCCTCTCTAAAAAAAATGCCTACTATTCGAAATGGTTTTAGCTTTGACAGATCAACAGTATTTCGGTTGTGTACTTTTTAATAGGTACTTTTAATTTAGTTTTAGTTTTAATATTTGACCTAACTCAATGTCTGTGACAGGACATTTTTTCCACAGCAGTATTAGTAAATGAGTGGTATATTTCTAAATGATGCATGCAATCTCCCACATAAATTTTCATACTTTTCCAATTATAAAACAACCACATACTCATGTTATCCAAGAGAGATGGTAATTTATTTTTATATTTTTCAAGGGTTGTTGAAATTAATTTGGATATTATTTCACATGATTGAAGCCGTAGATGTAACTTTTGCTTATTGGCTTCCTACTTTCAAAATCTGATATGTGTTCGGCCCAATTTCTCAAATTTTTCAGTAATATTTTCTTTTTAATGTAAATACTCTACACTGAATATGTGCAATAACTTTTTAACAGTTCTGACAATTCTAAAATCTTGTGTAAGAAATCTGCTTTTCTTAGCACATTTTAAGAAATCGTCCAATCTCAAGTGCTTCCCAGCACTCTTGTACATTAAATTTGTGATTTTCTGTTTTGGATATTACCTTACATTAGTTTAAGTCAAATATAAATTTATTCATCGTAATTTTAGACGGGGAAAACGTATATATCAGCTGGAGTTTCATTGCCATAAAGCAACACAATTAATAACATAATGAGCTTACAAATTCTAATATGTACGATAATTCGTCAGATGTGAAAAGATTAAGGTGAGATTTTAGTGTATGTGTGTGTGATTCAGTTTTATGGTGTCGTTCAACTATTTAAAGCAAGTATGCGTTATGTCATGTTAATCAATCAATAATTATAATTGTAAGTACAGTCCTGTTAGTTTAGTCCTCAAAAGTAGTTAACCGCATATTGTAATATTTCATGTCACAACAGTACGTGAATTTGGCGTCACAGCAGACAAGCATTCAATGAATATCGCTAGCTTTCAAAATTAATAAAATCTCATGATTGTCAATAAATCCGAATTTCCAAAAGACTTTTAGAACTACGAATCTATTTTCAATTTCCTTCAAAGATGTAGGAATAGGAATCTTATCTACAAGTTTAATTTGTTCTGGTTGATTTCATCGTTGAGCATATTGACAAATCTTTATATATTTGGAAATATTGTTTGAGTGTTGACCGACGTGTGCGAGGAGAATGAGAAGAGCAGCACATATATTAAAAACACTTAACCAAAAAGTCAAAATTGAGAAGTGGGCACAGCATGATGTCTATTTGCAACGAAAGGATCGTCTACTTCCCTACTACATTCTACATACTTGAGTTTTGTTTACTCAAAAAGTGAATGAATGAGAATATATTGCGGGTTTCCAGCTAGTTTCCTCTTCATCGTCTTGTGGTCACACCACACCGTGGCACTCTGTCATCAAGAGTCAAACGATTGTTAGTGGTAGAGATTTAGAAGCGAAATTTGCATTTACCCATATTGGAATGGAACCAATTTTATGCTTGTCAACATTTCAAATTCAGCCTTTCGTAAAATATTCTGCTTTATAAAATAAAAATTTATACTGCAGTTGCTGCCAGTCCAAGTGCAGTAGTGTAGTCCAACCTACCTATCCAAAATTAACGTTACAATCTGTAAATTGCTCAGAGCATTTATAATTTAGACTTGCGATGATACAATGAATTCATTTATTTTTGGTCAAACTTATCTCGATTGAATGTCCCATTTCATTTATATTTTCTACTGTGAGCAGAAGGATGTTTCAGGCTTCAATTCTTGCCGCATTCGGAGAAGCATATTCTAGAGTTGAATACGGTGATACGAACTAGCAACGAAACGAACCCTTTTTTCTTTCATGAGTGAATCGAATGAGGTAACAATGGAAGGATTTATACACTGTTGCAAGTTTCAAGTTCATCTCCTCGTCACGCCGCCGCACGATACGATGTACGTTCAGAAGACGGGCTAGATGGGGAAACTTTATTTGGAAAGGAAAGATCCTTTTCTATTCAAAATGAATTACAGCAAACTGCATCAGAAACAGAGTAGCTCACGTATCATATTAGCAGGCTGTTCTAGAAAATATTCTTAAGGAAAAATCACTTTTGAAGAAAAAATTGTTTCCCAGAACCAGAAATATAACAAATTGATTCTGAATATAATAGAGGGATGAGTGCGTAAAATAGTTCAAACTTCTGTGAGCATTTGTAGTTCATTTAACTCCTCGTTAGAGTAAAAGTGGTAGAAGTTGTGCTTTCTGTTCTGTTAGATGATTCAAAACTCGAATGAATGATTCGATTTGACGTTTTTCCTCGAGAACGAATTACTCATCGAAGCCGAAACGGATGTTCTTCAAACTTTTCAAGTATACAAAGAATCTGTGGATCCATATAAACGCATGTATCAACGTTAGATATAGTGAAATTGAGGTGACAAAAAGTACAAGTGTCAAGATTCCCATGCGAGCACTTTACAATCTGTCCGCCGAACATTATTGGAAAGTCGAGCCTTTCGCCAGGCCTGCCTTGCCTTGAATTGAAACTCTCTCCCTTCAATTCATACACTCAGATGCTTTTTAGGTTTTATTTTGTGGCTTCGGCTTAGGACTAGGATCTTGATAACGAGGTTTGAAATATTCCGTCGACCCATTGCATTGGGTGCAAGTGTGAAATTAATGCTTTTTCTTAACTAATTTCCGAATCAAATCGTTCAGAATTGGCCTCCAGGTTATTTTAAAAATAGTCGCTCTAAATTCAGCATTCAGCTTCGATAACATAATTTTGAAATCCAAAAAAAAGCGTCAAGCCCCTCATGCTGAGATTGTTTAGTAGAAAGCATAAAATGATAAATTGATAGGGTGTGTGATTCCTGCCACAACTGCGGGCTGCTGCTGCGTGACTTGAAATAAACTTGAATCTGAATCTGACCCAACCCAACCGATCGTCACCCTCTTTTTCCCGGAGATATTTGCAGTGAAAACAACTGAATCAATGGAAAATCCACAGAGAGTGAAAACTCCCATTAAAAATCATTTGGAGAAGAGTGTGAACTTCCGAGCTTTTTGTTGCCACTTTTTTCTACTCTGTTGACATTGCACAGAAGTTATATTATATTTGTATTGCAGTTAACACCACCATATGCCTTCTAATGGGTTTGCTCACGAATTTTCACTAGCTGGCATTGCATCGTTCACCATTTTATGGCCAGAGACTACAAATTAATTGGAACAAATTTCTAAAATTTGATATTAGTTGGGCAAACGCAACAAAACTTTTCCAAATTTAGGCTGGTTTGCAAATTCGATATGCATTTTTAACAATTTTTCAATCTAATGTCAACAATCCAAAACTTAATTGTGAGGTTTGGACCACAAACATTGAGCCCACAGTGATGAATTTCATGCGAGGCTAAATAGCACAGCCTTCGTTGATTTGTGTGAAGGTTTGATAACAATGTGGGCGGACATGGGATGAAATGAAGCAAAACCATAAAGGCCCACAAAAGTGACACTTCTCCCCCAGAATGTATGGAACTCTTCAACTCATGAAATTCAATTGACAAGTTTGTTACCCTCTTCGTACCGCCACAAAAGCACTGCACAGCCACTTCCACTGCTTGGAAAATTGCTGTCAACGTATTTACAAACTATTTAGAATAACCGTTCCGCGATTGTTAGCTAGTATAGCAGTCGACGGCAAAAACGAAATCATCATCATCAGGTTTTATCAAATACACCGTAAACCCGAATAATAAACGAGAGCAACGTGTGTGAAACTATCGGACGACATTGTTTGCCAACACAAAATCCCGATTCCCAACTAGGGCCAAGAAGGACCACCGTAATTGACACGTCGGTTGCCAAAATGTGGTGATTTTTCTATGAACGGAACAAAAACTGATGAAAACATGCTAATCCCTTTTGCCTTCCCTCAGATTGTCAATCATCCCCGCGCATTCTAGACTAACCTTTCTGTATCACACTCTTTTGATTTTCGGAAGTCTTTCCTCTGTCAACTCATTTTGGGGACAGAAATGCCGAATTCAATGAAAATGAATGAAACTTTAGCGAACAAACCTGCACTGCACTGTACGGTGCTGTTTGTGCATACGAATTCTGAATGGCATGCGGAGGTTTTCATATTATTATTGGTTTGGGGTTGACAAAGGAATCCAATAATGAAAATGAATTGTGCGACAAATGGTCGGTCAAAAAGCTTGACAGTAGCTAGCACGGTAGTCTGCCAACGAAGCAAGCGTGTCCAAAAATATTGGAGGTGTGAGCATCTGTGACATTTAATATGTTAATTTTCATGTTTTGCCCATTTGTCCCGACTAATCTCTAGCGAGAACGGATTCATTGAGCTAAGATCACTGCATTGCTCCAGGAATTTTTGTGATTATTGCAACAAATCTGAAGACTTTGTGGCAATGAAATTTCCGGAAATTAGAAGAGGAAATGACCGTTTCAAGGTATACTGTATACATCCTACGACCACATTTGCAATAATACCCTGCACTGCAACTCATTCAATATTTACTTTGATTCTATGTATCATATCACAAAGTCACTGAATGCCATTTAAATTTTTCACACGGTGAGCTGTCCATTATCAGCCATGTTCTTGCTCTTACTTTTAGTTTGGATTCGACAAATTGAAAGGATGAAGAAAAAAAATTGAAAAGGATGATGACAGTAGTAAGAGACTTACTTATGACTTGGTCGGTTTTGGAGTTAGTTTGGGATGAAAGGTTCACTTCCTGTAAAAGAGCAGAGTAGGAATACACATGAAAGCCCATATAAATAAAATAAATACGATAGTTTGTGGTCATAGATGGGACTCTCTTATAATAGAAGTCCGAACCCAAAGCTTCCTTCCTTTTACTCCTTCTTCCTTTCAAGCGCTTGTTTGAGGCACAATGATCACAACAAATTGTCCACCTTTCTGAGCATGGTGATAATAAAAATTGTGATAAATTCGAATCATAAGTAAGAGTAACCCTCAACTCACCTGAGTCACCTGTTTCCTCGAAGACGAAGACGATGATGCCTGAATTCTTTTATTGGGCCAAAACGATTCAAGTTGCACAATCGAGAATCAAAGACGAGAAGCTCGAAACTCTGTCGTTACTCTGTGGGAAGTCTTTTTTTGGAGTTTGACTTGGTTGGTAATGGTAGGAGAGCATTATTCAAACTGAAAGAAATTCAGGTCAAAAAATGCATTTTTATCAAATTCAAAAGGTCCGGTAGACAGTAGCCTTAGCCGAATGTGTGTATGTAGTATGTAGTTTTTTTGGAATCGAATAATAGAACCTGTTCGTGACTCTAAACTCTTTTATCCGTGAAAAGGAAGTTGGATTTGGTCTTTCTTGATTCTTGGGAATAAATTTCGAGATCATCAGAAAATCATATTAGTTGAAGTTTCTATCTTCTCCTTTTCCCATGCATGCTACCACAACCACACAATACCACGCATTACCGGAAACATATTCCACAATCTATTGTATAGCTTTTATACAAAAAACTAGGATTCATTTTCAATCATTCATAATCTGTCGTCTGAGCAATTCGTACAGAACAGAACCAGAGCGCCGAGTACACCCAGGCAAATAATATTTCTAAACCTTTTTTTCGCTCATTTTATCAGATGTACCCGTCCGACTCGATGAACTGATGTGTCCCTTCAGAAATATACTAATGATAGTTGACCTGGGTCATTACTTTGCTTTTGCAGTGAACTATATCTTGTCCATGGATCTTCATGAGAATGAAATTGGCCAAGTGAAATCGTATCCACTCCACTGATCCACTCATCTGTAAAAATCAAACCAAAACAAAGATTTGCTGTTCTGCGTTGGGTGCTCAGTGCTCATGCTCAATTACTTAGAAGGCTCATTAATTTGTTGTTTTGATTGGCGGGCGGGGATTAAGCCAGTAGAATTAGAGTAAGGAAGGCATTCGTAGAGCAATGAATGATTTGGATTCATTTGTTCAAACTAGAGAGAATTGCAACTGCAGTTGAGCTTATAGAGATAAGTCTGGTTTTCTGGAGCGGAGTTCCGTCACGTGGCTGACACGCGTCAGGCTTGGGTCACAAATTGGCAACCTAATCTTCCCGCATCCACATTCTCCAATGAAACAATAATTAGACTGCCGACGAAATTGTTCACAGTAGATTCGTACCGGAGCACAAAATACCAAAAGCATTGCAAATTTTAAGCATTCGAGTAATAGTTGTATTGTAATTGTATAGTACTTTCTGAACTATTACTGCATTTAGATTTTGACCTCACGAATCCCCAGAATAAAAAATTGTTTAGAATGATTCTGTCGTCAAGATTTGACTCTGATCACGTTCCCAACTTCATCCTGCAGTAAAAAATCGCGTGACCAAATGCCAAATTTTATTAACATGTGCGATGTAAATTGAAATCTAATATTAGATGCACACCTTTTTTAATTGGAGGCTGTTCAAATAAAAAAATGATATCTTGAAAATATCGCATCTGCACCTCCACAATATTCAGCCTACAGAAGTGAATTTTTCCAGCTAGCAATCACTTGACTAGAAACTGGTGCCTGCGAGGTGACCTGCGGCTGTGGCCCTATTCCATTCTCCAAAGTAGTCAGTGCATACAAAATCCAAAAATGAAGGTCCCCTGAAGGACCTTCAAGTGCACTGCACTGGCATAATTTCAAGCAATCAGAGGGTCCAAATAGTTACCAATATCAATTTTATCCCCCTATTTACGAACACACATACATGCATACATTTTATGCGATGGGGTTGAAGTTCGACTTCCAACTTTCTCCGCACAGGTGGGCTCAACAGATGTCCAATACTTGGATTTCCATGAAACAAATTTGATACAAGGGACTCTACGTCGGCAGTCGGCACTGCCAAACACCCAGATGATGATGATGATGTAAAAATACAAAAGTTCTGTTCTGCTCTTCTGTTCTTGCGTCCAACTTTTGTAATACGTTACCTTGGTTGATTGGATGGAATCATGATCTAAGTGAATGATTGTCAGGTCAAACAACAGATCCCATTACTGATAATTAGCATTCACTCTGTTCTCTCATCTCTGCCGTACCGAAGAGAAGAGTGAGTTTTGGAGTGCAGGAGCAAATGCAGAACCAGGAGCAGAGGAGATCAACATGTTGTTTGGATCAAAGCAGATTCTGTCTGCCTACAAAGACTGTCAGATTAATTGTTACATCATATTTTACGTCTTTCATTTCAATTCTGTTCATCAGAATAATATGGCAATGCCAGAGAGCAAAAGTATGCAGTCACTGCACTGCACCCGAGAACCCTTGCAATGTCACAAATTTTGGAGAAATGCAAGCTCGGCCAGATGTGCAAAGCGGAGAATGTCTGCTAAACCTAATTAAGTAAATTTCCTATCGTTACCCGAAGTTCTGCTACGCATGTCAGCCATTAGA
>JAQGCM010002235.1:0-11831 GCA_034699705.1 Hymenaphorura dentifera
ACAAGTCAATCTCATTCTCATTCGCATTCGCCGATGCAAGGAATGAGAGGCTTTCTTATTTAAAATCTCGAAACTGAACCGAATTTCTTCCCCCTTTTCTTTGCATACAACACAACGCTCTAGTTGATCTTAAGAGTAGTGAAGGAGCAGGGGTAATAAGTTCGTTACCTAGCCACCAGAAGCACATTTCATTTTTCCCCCGGTAATGATAATCTATGCCGAATTAAATGTGAGTTCAATTTTTATTTTCTCACTAGAAGTTATCTTCGTTCAGATAGTTGATCAATTAGCTGGTTGCTAATCTTAAATCTGGATGTTGATAGGGCGAAATAGAGAGCCTCAGAGGGCGAACATGAGCAGCCCATCATTGCTTCAGATTTTTTATCTCTAGCTTCAACGTAATATTCTAAAAAAAATACTGCAATGTCTATTGCAAATTAGCAAGGATTTCCACTCCAAGGGTGAATCCCACAGCAAAGATGTCTAGAAAGTAAGCTAAAGGAGTTTGCTAATTGCTTGAATGTGAATGGAAATTTATGGAGAGTGTGGACTGGTGGTTATGGATTCTTTCGTATTGATTTTAGAAATGTTGGAGAAATGCAAATAAGGGAAGAGTGAGGAGATTTCGATTACTCTTGGAATTTGAAATAAGTTGACTCAAGATTAGCTCGAACGATTCCTTTTTCTTCAAAAGAAATTAGATCAATTTCTCCTTTCACCCGTGAAGTGACGAGAAAGTCACTCAACCCAGTGCATGCTGCTGCTTGGAGTTTGGAGAGACGAGTACGACTACATAGTAGTAGTCAGAGTCAGAGTTTTTAGAATCTTCTTGTACACATTGCGGTCCAAAAAGTGCATGGACGTTGTTGAGTTAAGGCTGACTGTTAAGGGTTGGTTGAGACTTTGTGTGAGTCTCTCGCTAGTCTCCAGTCTCCACCCGTAAGTCGAGAATGACAGGAAAGAGAAGAGGATCAAGGAATAAGGAAAGTCATGGAATTTCAGCGAAATTGTGTTCACAAACGATTCCTCCTTTCCTATCTCATGAAGCATATTCCACACCATAAAAACTTTCTACTCAAGTCTCCTTCGTTCCCCGGTGTTGAAACTAGTACATTCTATACTTTTTTTTTTACTTCAAGAATTCAAGTTTTGAGAGAGAGAATTTTGATTACGCCGATGATTCTGGTTTCAAACTCTGTCCAATCCAATCCAATGTTCCGTCATCCATATCACAGTGATTTTCGGCCTCATTCTTACAAAACTGACTTCAACTCTCATGAGCAGCGCATCCACACGCGTACGCGGTGTTCTAGCTATTCGTACGCCTCCAGGATTTTGCCAGCTTTGTTATTAATTGCACCAAAATTACAACCGAGTACCAAATTTCACTGCGTAGAACTCATGGAATATCGCATCGGTGAGGTCGACTAAATTGTAGTACAATTTTTGTAATTTAATTTGGGTTGCCCACATTCAGCACTTGAATTTCGAACCAATATTTTGTTTGGACTACGGGCTATCGATTGTCCATACATAAAGACAGTACAATGGGAAAGTACACTCGACTTTCTTTTGTCGTTGCAAATATATTGCTGGAAAATTTGGTCTCTGGAAAAAAATGCAGTCAAGCATGAAATATAGTCGAAAATAAATATAAAAAAACTGAAAGTTTATGCCGGGATACAGTACGGACGGAGTTACATTTGATGCACTTCCGAAGCACTTTTTTCTCTCCGCTAGGATTTCAAGGATTTAGTTAGATAGTAGTCGAGTTCCACGAGTGACTTTACGTTTTACACTACATGTCATGTCACTCCTACAATGTGACTCAGAACGTTTTATGTTTATTAGATTGTTGCGTAACCAAACGGAGAGAGCTGGCTGAGCCATTGTCCAATCCAGGATTCAATGAGACACAGTAACTTCCGCAGTACAGTGCAGTGACCGTTGAGTCACCTCGCGTTATTTCCTTTTCTTTTCTATCTCTTCTATACTCTTTTTTGCAAAAGATGAAAAAATTGGAACCCATGCTGAGCTTATAGTTCCGCCCTGTCTCTTTTTATTAGATAGTTGGTCTTTCAGCCCTCGAACCGACAAAACGCTTTGGATTCTGTATTGTTTGGCGCATTCCATCGATTAACAATTATCCCGGCGGCAGGGAAGTTTATATTTGTAAATAATTTCAAAGGAAGGAAACGATTTCGACCTTCGTACTCAGAGAGAGAGGGAGTACAGATTCAAGCCAGAGCAGCACAACTTGCCATGACAATGATTTTCTCTTGCATTCTATTCAGCCACCATCGGAAGGCATGGCGGGGGAAATTGTTTAATGAGCTATTTGGAAGATATACTTCCTTTTCATTTCCAGACATAATTATCCCACCCTCGGCATTTAATGTTGGGAAAGGAAGCGCTAATACCCAACATGTTGACGACAACTCGGATTCAAATAAATAATTTGAGTAACAGTAGGCCACGGCAGCACGGCATTACGGCACGACAATTGCAATTATTTGCAATTGACTATTTGCATGAACCGTTACGCGCACATGCGACAAGTAACTATGAAATCAAATGTGAAAAACGTGCTAACCTTTATATTTTAATTCCGACTAATTTTTTATTAATTTAATTTTCAGGTGTTCTGGAAATCGGTGAAGGTCGTCTGGACAAGGAGAAAGCAGTACTAAACGTCCGTGTTGACGTTCCTCGCTTCCCCAAAGTTGGTGATCCTGTGATCTTAGGCTGCAAGTATGACTTGGGGAATGATGTCCTGTATACAGTTAAATGGTACAAAGGAAATGGAGAATTTTACAGATTTACTCCCAAGGAGTCACCATCAGTGAAAATATTTGGATTCCCTGGACTTGATGTTGATGTAAGTACACAAAACGAAAGAGAAAGAAGGAGAGTCTGAGACTCTTTTATGCAAATGTGGGTCTCATTCGGGGATTTTCAAATTTGTAAAAAAGAAACTAACTAGTCAAAGACTTGAGCAGAATGCAGATTGAGTAAGCAGCAAAAGATGCAAGCCTTGTAACTTGCAGCAGCAGCGATGAATGCTTGTAAAGTTATAACCTGATCTGACTTGCATCCTTTCCTAGTATTTTTGCATTATGCGAGCTGACAATGAGATCACATCCCTCTGGGTTTTGATGTCATGCGTTGTCCTCGAATACGAAGTACAAAATTGTTGCTGGCTTTGCAAAACTAAGAAAAAAAGAAGAAGAGAAAACCCGCAGTTCAACTGAATTGTGCTGTGCAGAGGAGTGCACTCCAGTGCAATCGCAATGCTGGATATTTTGAATATTGCATAGGGTGTACTAGTACTATGGATTCATTTCAGCAGAGAGCTAGCTGCACTGAAATTTGAATTCAGAGTCTTAGGAAATAGGAGAAAGCCAAGGCCATGAGTTATACACATTCTTATCTTAATGGTGGTTCGTTCATTTCTCCTTGTACGTAGAGTAAGAACCAGTACATTTACATGATGTTCAAAAGGAGAGACCAAACATTGCAGGATTGTTCCGCAGGATCAGGATGTATGTACGTGTGTGTTTTGTGTGTGAGCCTGAGGGAACTTTAGATTTTGAGCAAGTCCTTGTCGTCGTTTCCTCATTTTCAACCCAAAAAACCAACTCTCTGTGTCCATTTAGAGTTAAATGAAACTAATGTGTAGTTTCTCTCTGAATCCATTTCTATGAATGAGTTGACAGGAGTCAGACAGTTTCCATGGCACTCGGTTCCGACTTCCTTTGTCAGCATCTCTCATTTTTGTTTCTCCAAGTCACCAGTGTGTGGGGATAAAAAATCCCAAGTTGATTTTATGTGTAAACTTTCTCCGCCTTTTCTTTCAAGTGAAAGCGTACCCTTCTCATAATGTTTCTTTCCTTGCATTCAAACATTTGTCATTTTCTGCACCGACTATTTTTATTGTTCCTCTCCCTCTTTTGTAAAGGTCTCCTTAGAGGAGAGAGCGAGCAACAGCCCAATCGGATTGAGTATTTTTGATTCTGTGCTAGAACGCAGGAGAGGCATTCAAAGAATTCAGAAAAAAACCATGTCACTTTCACCAGAGCTCAAGAAATTGAAACTGGATATTCTACAGAAAAGCGACTTGTCAGCCGAGACTCACCAAAAGGTTTTACAATCATAAAGTCTAAGCTAGCCCATGTATGTAGCATAAAAAAAATCACGAGTGTACATATGAAAATTCCGTGGATTGTAAAGTGAAAATAAGTCGGCCGGGCCCATGTTTTGGTAAGTGCCTTGCCGAATTTTCAAACGCAGAGTGAGGGTATTTCACTTTCTCCCGCCTGCTCGGACAGGTCGGACAACAACGACGACAATTACTTGATTTGACCCCATTCAATACAACCCTCGTATTTCATTATTAAAGCCCAACAAAAACCGTCGTCTAGTCTTACCTAACAAGTACATCGAATTTACCAATTCTAGCTGACAACGACCATTGACGGTCTTCTTTACTTTCCCGGTTAGATTAGTCAGGCCAAATGTTCAATAATCTGGTGGCTAAGTGGGTCGCCTCGGTTTTCACTCAATTTTGGGGGCTACAAAGGGAATGTCTACCTTTAGAAACCAGAGCCTTCACGTGCTCACACCCTAGGATTGTTGGTAAGTGAGTAAGTTTGGCGTAATAGTAGTTTGCTACGTAGTCGGTAGTCGGTCGTACATGCAGAGATCTGTAGTACGAGAAGGATGATTTAAATGGTAAAAACATTGGTGGTGCTTGGGTTTAAATTCATTCACGTCCACTGGCGATTGGCAATAGGATTTCTCTTGTCTGTGTGACTGAGCCAGGATAATATTTCATCCTCTTGTGCATTCTTTCTTTCTCCGGCGCCGTCTCCTTTCTCTGAAGCGGTGGAATGCCCATTTCGACTTGAAACAGAATCTGAAATGAAATGCTAGAGTCGAATCGGCGTCGCTTCAATGCCTTTGTGATATCTGAGCCCAACTCTCTCACTCGTCCTCTTCTATTCGTCTTCTTCGAATTCTTCTTCGTCTTCACTTCAATTCTCAACACAGTCAACTTCCATGTGACCAACACACACTCGCACACACAGACAAGTTCACCGCCTTCTAATGCCCTTTTTTCCTCTTCCTTCCTTCCACGACAATCCTTTTGCCTTTTTCTCACCACCCGCTCCTTTTTTTACCATGACTTCACGACATATGTGATTATATAATAGTTGGAACTGCCGAAAAGGAAGGATTATATTGTTTACACATGTGCCAAGTCATGTGTCGTGTCACAATTCCACTTCTCTCACAAAACTCAAATGCTCATCTTACTAACTTCAAATTTGTAATTTTACGATTTGTTTTGTTGTTCAAATCAGTTTTGACATCTAGTTTTTAACAGATATTATCACTCCGCATAATTTCTATATCTTGTAGTTGAATCGACACAACGTGTATAGCTTCTAATAGGTTACCAATTTTTCAACTACTTTTTCATAATTACTTCAATCACAATGTGTCAATCAATTAACGCCAACAGTTCCGACCTACAATGCAAAGGAATTACGTTTTGAAAATAATTTACCCTAAACCTAAAGTTGTTCAAAAACTGAAAATAACAAAGGATGCAGTTCGCTCAAGTTTTGCCTCGTCTAGATTTCTCAAAGTAAACAAGGGTGGCCCTCCAGAGATATTCCAACCAGACAAACCAAAGCTACTGCTCTCTAAATCTACTTAGCCTTTTGATTTGTGAGGTGAGATTGCCTATAGGTCTAGCGAACAGAACAGTAGAATCCCTTCGGTTATTTTCTCCTGCTCTCTCATACTCATTTATTTTTGACTAGCTCCTATGGATTCTATTCCTCGTGTCCCACCGAGGCATGCATGATTTGTTTGGTCCACATTTCAGTTAGTCCAAGTCAAACGCTTGTTATGGTTTAGAAATGTAAAGCAGGAATTTGTGGGATGGAATTTTGAGGACTCCACTTCATTGAACTTTGATGTTCAGCAGGGAAAGCAGAGTTCTAAAAGCATGTGTGGTTGGTACGGATATAGAGTCTGATCATCTGAGGATAGAATCCACAATAATGTGGAATCAAATCTTGTTAGAAGCAATTGAAGTAAGAATCAAGTTGAAGGGCTTCATCTTGAGCATCTCTAGCCCTAATCTGGAGCGCCCAATAGAATACTTGCTTTTATTGCTTCTTTCACTCTTCCTATTATCACTTACCCTTTCATTCAACTATCCTCACACACTTACTTTAGTGCATTAGCGCATTTTGCTCCACTTTCTCTGATGACTTCTCCAGCCTAAGTTTGTCTGCCCGTCCGATTCACCGTCTATTCTGAAGCAGTATTATACTCGAAAATGAGTAGAACTGAAACTTATTATTATTGCCCTGGTCAGGACTACAACGCTAATATGAAATTATGAGTTGGTCAACAGTACGGGGACTACTCCAAAAAGAATATTCAGAAATGTATGTCAAAGCTTCCAAGCACTAGTACAATTTGTTGTGCTATCTTCAATTAATTCACTTGCTTCATTAATTAAATTTAAGACGTGCAAACTTACAAACTGTTTGCATTATTCTGTCCGATCATTTATTTTTCGTATGGTTCAATTAGAATTGCTGCGGAAGAGCGTTGGAAATTCTAGCCCAGACTCGATTTAAACCCGGTTTAAGAGCCGTTTGTTTGGTTGAAGCCGGAAGGACTAGAGAGCATAGGAGAGGAAGCTGAGCACTGGAGGTGAAAATAAGACAAACGCTTTTGTTGGAAGTGAAGACTAACTAGGAGGATATAAGAAATTACTTCCTTAGTTGATAATTATACAGTGGAAATGAGGAAGGTTGGGAAACGTCTCTTGAGAAGTCTTTCCTTCCAAATCCTTTCTTGAACAAGAAGCAAGTCGTGTTGCAAGAGGATGACGGAAAATTTCTGATTTGCTCTACCGTGCGATGGGTGATAGCCACCCATTAGAAGATGCTGAAATGACTTGTGGAGAATCCCTTCAAGTGAGCATTTCTATGATAAACGTCTTCCGACGACTCAGTCAGCAGTAGATTCCTGGGTTAGATTCCCATTCACTTAGCAGCACTAAAGACAAGCAGTGGTGTGGATTCCTGGTGCTCAGATTGCCCTACCACCACGACTGCATTCCAGGGGCCTAGTAAAAAAGGAAGGAAGGGAAGGCGAGGGCGGGTAGGGCCGAGGCCAGGGCTCATCCGGGCATCCAAGTAAAAAAAAAGACCGAATCTCAATCTCTCACAAACCAAGAGTAATAACGGCTTTTCTTCTTTTATCCGACTAAGTAAGTACGGAATGTAAACCTAACTGTATCAAAGGGAAAACTTTTTTTTGCTTTCTCTTCCCAACTTTTTCCTTTCTTCACACGTGCGAACTCTCTTACTCACCTTGACGTTACTTGGACCTTTTATTGCCAACGTACAATTCCCAGGAAATACGTGCTGGAATCTCTTTATTTTCTTCCGTGCCCACAACCCTCTTTCTCCTGTTTTCCTTTCCTGTTTCTCTTCCTCACCACGGAGTTGCATTCCAACTCAACCGACGATTTGACCGATATTACAGTTAAAACCTCAATCAATTGTGGAAAGTAAATTTGTAAAGGGGGATCTTCTCTTGGTCCCGGGAGGCAATGAACGTCACTCTGTAGCTTTATGTCGTGGTGTCGTAGGAGTAGAATGTTGCCATGCAATAAAACTCAATGCTAAATTGTGATTTAAATCACAAGTAGCCTCCTTTACCAAACGCTCTCGCCATGGATTATCTTTTAAACTAAGAAATAAAGCTTTCTTTACTCTTTACGTGGAGCAAGATTACTCAGCCAAACTCCATGCGTGCATGGGCAGGGAGTGTCCTCAGCTCTGGACTACGTCGGTTTGAAATGCAAAAAGAATTTATGCGTTTTCCGACAGGTTTGAGTTTAAATTCCAGTTGTTCAATGCCTCATTGAGCAATGGAACAATATATTCATGTTCTGGTTGTCACCCTCCCCGAGAAAGATAAGTTCCTTGAGCAATGTTTACTTGGAACATTGCATCGATTTTATCTGCTTTCCATTCGATTCATATTCTGTAGAGCACATTATTCATAAATCCTGGGGAAGGATAGATCCAGAATTCAAGATAACAAAAACTGATACGCCAAACCCAAGAAAGCCACTATTTATTGGACTCAGATGCCAAAACCTTCAAATAAATATCAAATAATTTCAAGGCCAATTTGTTTCACAAGGCTTCAATTTTGTTGGTTTATCATTGGCTTGGCTGACTTTCAATGCAAATGCACTGTCCTCTTTCACTTTGAAAATACTAGACAGACGTGATTCTGGACGACAGACTACTACTATCCGTAAATCAAAATATTTGTTATTCCAAAGGTTTTCATAATTTCTTAATGCCAATATATGAATTCAAAGTAAGTTGTGCTGCTCGCTCTTATATTAATGAAACAAAATCTTAAATTGCAGTTGGCGCAATCGAATGCCACCCAACTGGCTCTCCGCAGAGTTGATCTCAGCATGTCCGCAAAGTACACATGTGAAGTGACGACGGATGCTCCAGAATTCATTACAGATTTGAAGTCAGAGCAGCTGATCGTGATTGGTAAGAAACAACTCAATTTGTAACAATTCAACGTAAAAATTTGAACTTCTCATCTCGAATTGTTGAGAGACTAAAATCAGCACTAAATTTAAGAGCTTGAAAATGTAATGACTAGTTTCATAGTTTTCATTAAGTGATTGCAGAATTTATTAGGTAAACAACTGCATAGACCACATCCGAATAAGTGCTTAATGTGGAATGAAATCAAGTGTGAGTCGAGTGTAGGTTTTTAGGTTAGTATTTTTACGTTTATATCCACTCGCAAAGTACATTAAGCAGGGGTGCAGCCATTTGCTTGTAGTTACGAGCCATAATGTAATGATGTCATCGAGGTATTAAACGAGTGATGTGAGTGAAAGTCATAAAAAAGCAGAAAAGTGTAATTAAGTCATATAAAGACCTGTCATATTTTAACGACCTGACTACTAGAACATTGCTAAAAAAAGAAGAGAATCTGGGAGATTTTTATGAGATACTTTTATGGGAGGGCCAGAATCAAGTCAAATCCACCGAGTCTCCTTTCCTTCCTCAATGCTAGAACGATGACTCCTCTACGCATAAAGTCAAGTATCGTCATAACAGTCTTCATCTTATTATCATTCCATTCCATCAAATCCTTCCACTTTCCGAGGTTAGTGGACCTCTTTGGGTGATTAAAAAAAATCCGAGCTCCTATTTAGTGATTGATTTGATTGTTCTTTTCATCACAAAAGGGGGGAATTGCCGTACCTGGAAAAGTAATTCTTATTCTTATTCTTCAAATAAAAAAACTTGTAAACTCTAACTAGTTACTTATTCTGATCACTTACTTCATCTTCTGCAAGAACTAAAAGGCCGTTGAACTATACGAAATTTAGGTTAAGTGATAAATAATTTGCAAGGCTATAAAATAAGAGTAAATCCATATCATCGTTCGTAGAACGGAGACCGACGACGGCAGTTAAACAAAAGGATGACGTTGGATTCGTGCATTTAATTAGAGCTGGTGAGAATTTGTGAGCATGTGATGGGGAAAAGGACTTTTAAACTGCACTGGAGCAGCTGTTGTCCTTTTACATTTACTTTATTGGCATTGCGGAGAGATGTGATGGTCATCTGGGATCTAAAAGAACTGAGGAAAGAGAAAGCTCGATTTCTGGCGACTGACCCAAGCCTTCTACATAAACGGGCTTCTTTCCCCCGTTCAACTTGGTTCCAAAAGTGAATGCTAGGACTTTCTCTGACTTTCACTTTCGCCTAGACCAGTCAGTTGAGCCCAGAGAGTCCAATCCAACGTATCTCTCAAGTCAGTCACTTTCTCCAAATTCCTCTGCATGCCTCTGTACAGAAGGGAGGCTTACATCCATTGAGTTTGACTCAACTTTCATTTCATTGAAGGAACAACGGAGCTAAGTTTCCAGAATCCCAGCTAGCCTTGGCTTCTTAATATGAAGGAGTAACAAATAGAAGGCGACGGGAACGTTCACATATTTCCTCCTAAGCGCTTTTCTCTCAGAATTTATGACACAAGTCCGCACAGCCCCAAGTTCTTGGTTCACCCCTGAAACCCTAATAAAGACGAAAACTTGGGTTATGATAGCAGAATAGACATGCAAATCCTTGGTCTCCACTACTATTATACATGTAAGCAGCTTGAATTTATGTAGTACTCATAGGCCTTCCTTCCCAGACAAAAGACAACCTAATTTAGATTTCTGGTTTCAGGTTGGTGGTATTTTCGGTTTAACTTAAGTCAGGACAAATGACACTTAATGCGGAGTTGATTACATTAACGCCAATAGGTAGTTTTGTAATTTTCTCTTCAAATTTCAAATTAAAGAGAGCCGCAGAGTGAGAATTGATTCTCCTTTGTTCACGGGCGCCTAAGTGTCATGTCCGTGGCCGTAGTTGGCGGTTGTCGTGGCTTGACTCAGAATCCAGTTAAGTTTTGGCTTGGGTCTCGGAGACCTGTGGAGTTTTCTTGGCATCGATCGTGGGCTCCTTTCGTCCTGTCTTTTGACTTCTTTACTCGATTTTCTCTGTGTTAAGAAGGTCTGCCCTATTTTAAAGGATTCCCATCCCGCTCATTGTATGTTTGTCTTCTTGACTTGGATTGTAACCACCACACGAATGCACACACTCACATACATACATACACGAGACTCAGAATTACACCATCTATCCATGTGTGTTTTCTTTCTCCTCGGGTCCATATGTGTGTGCATCTTTCAACTCCTTCCATTCTACTGTCTACACAAAGGGTTGTGAATGGTTTCTAGGGGTATTGTTAAGCGCGGTCTGTAGCTAAAGGATTATGCTATTTCGTTTTATACGCTAACAGCACCCCCAAGCTTTAGCTGATTTCATGTGCAAGCTTTAATTCCTGGCCACTTTCACTTTCTCCTTGCTAAAAGGAAATCATTTCACAAATTTTCAGCATTATCATTTCGGTACAGTAAAAGTGGCATTTCGTAGAAGTCTAGGACTGCAATTTCATATATATATATATAAATCTAACCTCGCGGATTTATGACAAAAAATATTGCTAAATTTGTAATTAGAAGAAGAGAAGAAGTTGGATTACAAGAGGGCTACATACTAAGTACACATACGTTAATAAATCTGAGAAAGGATAAATTTGGACCGACTTTCTTGTGCGAAGAAGAGAAATGTGGTTTGATTAATGCAACAGCTTGACTTCTCGGCACGCCTTTCCTGAGCGTTCTTGAGTCCTTTCTCCGAGAACGAACTTTCTCAACGTGTTTCGCGATCGTCACGCTTCTGGACACAATGGATAAACGAAATGGAACAGTTTCAATTAAAAAGAACTTGTGCCTAGGATTGAAATGTTATCGTTCGTGATAACAAATGCATTCAAAGCTCTGCTTTGCGAACTGAAATTAAATTAAGTACCTACCAAATTAGAAATTAAAAAATATAGTTTAGCCTGTTTCCGTAGTCTTGTTAAGAAATGATTAGATCCTCATTTAACAGTGGTCTTCATATTAAATATTCTAAACCGAGAAGGGAACCGTCAAATCCGTTTCCGTCCTAAAATTCTACGATTTTCACTAACAATCAAGATCGTATTGAAAAAATTAAATAATGAATATCCAGTCTTCCCAAGCCACTTTTAGGTGGCAAGCGGCATTTTGAACATAATTATTTCAACAAATTCGTGGTTTTCGGTGAAAATTCCAAATTTTGAGCAAGGAAACAGGTCTGACGGTTCCCTTATGA
>JAQGCM010002236.1:0-11831 GCA_034699705.1 Hymenaphorura dentifera
TCTTCCTGCTTCCTTACATCACTTCACAACTAACCCTAAAACTTCACCGTATCTTAAACATTGATAAAATTTGACAAGTCGCAATCACCAAGAAATTTTCTGAGAAAATTTTGAAACAAGCAATTTCTGAGGAAATACATACCTGTGGAAGTCCAGAAGCAAAGTGAAAGGAAAGTTACAGAGAGAAAAACAAAGTGAAAGCAAATTTGACAAGTTTTGACATTTTGAGAAACTTAGAGAAAAAGAAAACTTACGTTAAGTGTTTATTTTTTGGAAATATTTCAATGATTGACATGCCGCACGCCGTGAGCACCGGAGCCGTCAAACGGCCAGCCAACTACAGCAATTGTCCACTCAAGAAAAGGCCAATCAAATATGATTTGGCTGATGAGTCGGATTCGGATCTCTCTTTGCATGGTAAGCTGAGTTTTGAATTTTTTGAAATCTTAGGAAATTTTTGTGTGTGTGATGTCTCAGAGTGAATGAAAAATTTGAATTTCCGAAGTCCTGAAAGTTCAAATATTTTGGAAAACTTGGCACTTTTTTTGATAGCACAAAATTGAAACTATTTCAATTTCAGTTTTATCTTCCAAGTTCTAATTGCACATAAATGTTTGAACACCTTTGCAATTGTTGATTGTGTCACCAATTCACTAATTAGAGTCTTGTTCCGAGTAGAATAGTAAGACATTGGCCACGCGTATCTGAGGAATTTGAATTCGTCGAATAAGTAGGAATCCGGTTTTTCTCAAAACTTGCTATGCAAAAACTTGTACGCAATTTGAGATAGCAATGCTTGTTTGTGAATGTCAGGTGGCAAATTAGAATCAGATTAAAAAGAAAACATTTTAACCACATGCCACTTAATTCCACGTAGTAGGGCTTTCTTTGCTAATAAAGCCATGAATGCAGGTTTTCGGCTCTTGTATTGTTGACTCTGGGTCTGCATTGGCCGGACCGGATCATTATAATTTCTGCACCGCAGCCGGCGACGAATTCTCGAATATCTTGTACTCAATTTAGTGTGGCGGCACATGCACTTACATGCCTTCATGCAATGCAACTTTTATTGTCTCGTTCTTTCAAGTGGGAAAAATCTTCAGCTAGCAGCTTCAGTGCAGTTCAGCTTTGATCATCTTGATTTTTTTATATCTAGCAGCTACTTGCTACTACTCGTACGCCAAACTTGTCAGTCATTAAATCTAACCCGCAAAAAAGTTGTTTAGATGAAAAAAATTAAACTGCAAGCATGCATGTTTGAAGTATACGGGCAACCTGAGTCCTTTTTCAAGGCCGTCTCATCTCATCTCATCTCTCTCTTTTTTGTATGTAAGAAATTCTCTGAGAAAGGAGATTGAAAACTCGGAATGTTTGTAGTTTCATTCGAGCAAGTGCATTGGAATTCGGCTGGTTCCCTTCTTACAAATGGTCCAAATATTTCAAATAGAACTGATTTCCTGAATGCCAGTCGTGCCGTCCTTAGAAAAAAATATGAATGAAAGAAATGTTTCTGTGTAGAAAATGTTGGCCGGCCGACCCTGCCCAAAGGGCTAAACAAGTGAAGAAAAGTCACTGATGTTTTTTTCTCCTTTTGTTCTGTAGATTCCTCACCTGCTCCAATGGAAGTTTCTGAACCAGAGAATTTATCAACAAAGCCAGAAGATTTGAGGTTGACTTTAAAATCTGGAGCATCCAGTGCAGAATTGGGCTCACCGCCGCCAATCGCTTTGGTCGCAGGACGTGGAGAATTATCCTCACCAACATCTTACCTTCAGAATTCCTACTGCCCACAGTTCTATGGCCCAACACCACCTTATTCCCCAGGCTCATATCTTCCACTTCCGGAACCACCAGTCCTCAAGTATTTACCATCCAGCGGTGGTCCCCTTGAACCAATTAGCCTTAATCCTCCAGCAGTTTGGCCACGAGTCTCACCTTTCTCAGCCTTCAATTTCGCCAACTCTGGCGCCCGCCCACAACCCAATTCTAACCCAATTCAACACTATTCTCGCCATCAAAATCATCAGAACGAGCAGCAACACTTATACTCAGCCAACGCAAATTACTCCAAGGGCTCAAATTCAGGTGTCCGAAACCAATCTCAGGCTTACTTACCTCAGTCGCACTATGCCCCATTCATTAACTCCCGAGGGGAATCTGGCTCCCCACCCCATGTGTCCCCACCTCTTAAGACCGAAGCTTCTTACCCACTCATGAAGCCCGAGGTTCACCGCGCAATGATATCTCCGGTTGAAAATAACACTAGACTCATGGACGACTCCATCAAAGGGTCCATTATCAAACGAGAAATGACCCACACAAATTACCATACCTTGTCCCGAGAATCCGTCATCAGTCATAGTCACGGTCATGGTCACAATCACGGTCACAGCTGTAGCAGCGGTGTATCATCCCCGACAAGCTCGACCTCAAGCAGTTGTGGCAGCAGCAGCAGTAGCCACGGAATACCGCCGATGACGACTCCAACGAACGGCGGGAGTGTTCGCTACCAATGTTCAGACTGCAGCAAATCATACTCAACCTACTCTGGACTCACGAAACATGTCCAATTTCATTGCTCGAGTCAAAACAAGAAATCATTCATCTGTAAGTTTTGTGAGAAAGTCTACGTGTCCCTTGGTGCTCTCAAAATGCACATCCGAACCCACACCCTGCCCTGCAAATGCACACTTTGTGGCAAAGCCTTCTCCAGACCTTGGCTTCTCCAGGGACACATTCGGACTCACACCGGAGAAAAACCCTTTGCCTGTCAACACTGCAATCGAGCTTTCGCAGATCGTTCAAATCTCCGAGCTCATCTCCAAACTCACTCTGAAGTTAAAAGGTATTCCTGTAAAATCTGTTCCAAAACATTTTCAAGAATGTCACTCCTGGCCAAGCATGAAGACAGCGGTTGTGCCTCAACTCTGTCAAACTAAATTAGTCGGGCTTCGCTGAAAGAAATACCAATTAACAATACCACCGCACCGCCGAATGCCGATGATACCCATACCAATGCCGATGCTGGGCTGCCCAAGTGTGTTCAGTTTGAGTGAAAGATTGAATATAAGTAAATGTATGTATTTGTTTGAAGGAAGCAGAAATATTTTAGAGAATATTTTAAAAGTTAATTTTTTTAGTAGGGACCAAATAACTTAAATAGCGACTAGCTTTTCCTGGAGCTAAAAGCTAAAGTTACTCACTCACACAGTGCCATTGCATGCAGTTCATTGCTTGTAAAAAGTAAACCAATTTTTTTGTATCTAGACTTTGTAATTATTAATTATTTTTTGTCGTCAACACCTTAAACTTTGCAGCGCAGGATCAGGTGGCAAATTGAAATTAGTCATTCATTCATTGTCAGAAATAAACCTGCCCTGCCTACACTTATACTTACAAAGCTTAGTGAAAATGAAAATGCTGCAAATATGTATTTTTTATTTGAAATGTTTTCTCCATTCAACTCGTATTCACTTCCGCTCTGCTAGCATGAAAGATGTACAAATACAAAACAAAATATCAAATTTTGTTCTAACTTTAGAAAAAATTTCTGAATTAATTAGTTAGAAGAAATATATTGGAAAAAAATATATTGCCCCAATACCATAGTATATTATAATATACATAGTTATTAAGCAAAATCGTCGCTATATTTCTATTTGCAGTTATTGGCTTATTTGCTTATTTTTTTCTAAACTTGTAATGTGTCATAGTCATAATATGCCATTATTGTTGTACACACACACACAATGTACATGTATTGTTGAAAAGATATGAAATGAAATGAAAAGAATGACCTGGAAAGACCGGGAATGCAAAAGAAGAAAAAAAAGATTGACTCAATTTATTATTACGTACTTTGTACTCGTACTCGTACTCGCAAATTATTTACGAATAAAGAGTCTGTTTTTCACTATGATCATAAACTGACACAAGTGTTGTTGTTTTGATGAAAATTATTTGCACCATGCACTCTGCATTAATTTGGGGAAATTTCATTCCTCATCTGCAATCTGCAATCTCCAACTTATAAACTGCGTCCAAGCAAATGCATTAAATAATTTCAAACGGATTAATTAGACTGAACAAAATCTAAGGACGTCAGTCGGGCACTTCTCCAGCTAGCTATTTCCTGGATTAGTTAATTTTCTCTACGTACAGGCGTATCTCTTCCGGCCAGTCGGCCAGATCAAGCAGTATCTGCATCTGGAGTGGACTGGATTTTCTGGGTTTACAATACATATACATACAATACATAAAGTACATCAAGGATGTTGGAACTTTCCAGCAAGGACAATACATACTAACTAGTCTTAGTCATAAGTTGACATCAAAACTAACTCTTTCCACCACCACCAGATTAGGCAATAAATTCTATTGTCAAATTATTAAGTTTAGTGCATGGAATCAAATGGGGAAATCATTGGCACATGGTGCACTAATGTTAGAGGCGGAAATGAATATTATTTGTTCACAAATTGAGCGAGACAGTAGAAATTGTAATATTCAGGCAAATTTGTTCGAAAATTCCAATTTAGGCTTCAATCTAAATGTTTCTGTGCAAAAAGACAATTTTCAAAGCAAATTTCAAAACCAACAAAATAAACAGTAGCAGTTTTAGTACCAAACCAAACCAAAACCTTAAAGTTTTAGTACAGCATTAAGCCCTGCTGCCTGGCTGGCACCACATGTTAATTCCACAATTCCAGAATGAAATAAATTTGGTCTTAAACGTGGGCCTGGATTTGGATTTACGTCCCTGTAAACTAAAACTAATTTTGGGCCTGGATGAAGGGGTTGCGTTGCGTTGCAACATCATGTTCTGGTGAAATGACAAGTAAATGAAGGAAAATGCACTGAAACACACAGATAAGGTGATAAAAACCACCTGTTTCCTAATTTTTCCATGGATGACGGCGGCGGGGGACAATCCCAATCTCACTGCCAGTGCGAGTACTGCCTTAATGTCAAACCCGTTTTGGCTGGACTGGAATAGAATAAAATGACAAACCCAATTTCCAAGAGCTCAGCATTTAGTGCAGCACTAAAACAAGTTAACTAAAAAAGGGTTAGTCTGACCACCTTCTCGTATTAATCAAATATACGTAGGCAGGCTGAATTCAGTAGTTAGCTAAGCTTTTTGCAAATAAAGTAGCCAATCGCAAAATAGTGCGTAATCGGTCGGTACGCCAGCAAATATTATAGTCAAGAGTTTACCGTGTAAATGCGCCGATTGTATTTTTGCACAAAATTGAATGCGTCAGAATCTCATAGTCATGTTCGTTCGTACGAATTTGTTGTTATTGTAAATGACCTCTGAAACGGAAAACATATTTGATAAGTCAGTTCGTATTTACCTGAAATTTCAGGCCAGAACTTGTCGTTAATTTTGCTTACCACTAGCCAATGTCAGGGTCAAACTCGATTCTACCAAATATTTGGTAAGTGCAAATAAAGACAAAGTATTTATTTGCACTATTTGCACACCGAAATCATATTTGTTGTGGATTTTGCAAATCGGATGCAATGTAGTCAATTTTCCGCGGAAATGAACTTGTCTCCTGCGTTCTGGCAATTCTGGAAATTGCGATGTCTCAGATTTACATTGGGGCCACCGCACCGCCAGGTCATGTCTCTGTCTGGAAATAATTTTTAAATTTGAACTGGGCAATTCTGAATAATCAATTGGCACACCTGTTTGCACAATTTGTAATTTAAGGACATTAGCACCGAAGGATTGACCTCATATTAGTATTATTCGTAATAATTCCACTTGTTGATTCGGCTGTTTATCATCTCAAGTGGTCCGAGTCCTGGCTGCCGCAAATGGTTTCATTGCATCAGCCAGGTAGACAGGGATGATTCGATGAATTAACTGCTAGCGAAAAGATACAGAGCCGACACCTGATTAACTATGTATGTAGACTTAGACCTTTGATTTTATTATTTCCTTTGGCCTATTATTTATCTAGTGGATCAATTAGCACTCTGGGAATCACAGTGGACATTGCCCACACCTATGTAGTTAGTTATAAGTGCAATACCTGGGAAATAAATGTTAAGCTTTGTATTTTTACACAACTTCAGAATAAGTGCAGGTGAACTGAACTATTCATCAGTGCAATTCAACTAGAAGTAGTCATCAAAACTATTAGTCAGAATCAAATTATTTTCTGGCTGCAATTACAATTAATTTGGACGCGTCAAGAGGATAACTGACCAGGTGCGTTTACGTTGCTCAGAGCTTGCTTTTTCACATTCTACAATTTTGCAAAATAATTTGCCAGCTGACCATAGTCAAATTTTTAAGTGCAAGATAGCAGGGCTAATTCGGCAAATGGTAGAAATAAATTTGAAAGTAAAAGTGTGAAAACTTCACACCGAGAGTAAGCAGTGCAAATATTAAGGTTTATTGCATCTTGCTACTTATATCGTCGCTTAATTAATTTTGTTGAGAGTTGAGCTGTTATGCGCATCATGTAAATTATTTGCGCTTCGTATTTAATTTTATTGAATTAGATTTCGCTACCAACACGTCCACACGTACCCTAAACGAAATCTAAGCAAAAAATGACAGGTTTACGACGATGGCTTGGCAGGTCAACCTGTAGCATAACTAATTATCACGCGGTGAATGTGAGTAAATCGAAGTGCAGTCATGAGTAATAAAGTTAAGCAAAAAGGTTCGTTATCTTTGGCGGATATTTTTGTTGTTCATGCATTTTAATGTTCGGAAATAGAATGTTCGGCAATGTTGGCCAATTAATTCGCAATTGCAGAGAAAGTCATCCGGAAATGCAAATTCTTTGCTCATAAATGCGTCAAAATATTAATCGTTTGAGTAATACTATTTACGTTTGTAATATTTTTATCTGTCACTACTAGTCACTCCTGGTTGATTCAAATGATTCTCCAATGCTTGGAACAATTTTCGGATGACTGCAGATTGCAGAAGTGGGGAAATCCTCTTCATGCAGGGGTTTGTCAATAAATTCCTGCAGAAATTAAGTACTGCAAAATTTCTAATGAAATTAGATGAAATATTTGCTGCAAATTTCATCATTCCTCTTAAGTATTGTGTCAACACTCAAAACTTATCAGTCGGAATTAAAGAGTTTAAGTTTGAAAGTCTTCAAACTAGCGTTAATTTCAGCTTAAAACCAGCAGAACATCACTCGAATTGGCTAAAAATCACTTGGCTTTGAACAATCTAAAACTTAGCGTTAATACTTGACTAATTTGTTTGTTTCCCTCTTCTATTTTGTAAGTATTTAAGCAGAATAACGCCTAAAAATCTGAAGACTGGAAAACCTTAAGTGCACTTATTAATTAATTGATAAATATTTATACCAGTCCAATTGCTGCTTTGCTGTTCAAAGGACCGTCAAATAAAAACTTTCTAATCATAAAAATATATGAAATGATAAAAGAGATTCTTGATTTCGGCTTTGGCTTCTGGTTTGATGTCGTCGTCTGTCTGGGCAAGTTAGCAGGGTTGACCCGCAAAATTAATTTTATCTCGCACTACATCTCATATTGAGTTTCCTATTCATTTTTCTTGGCTCGAATTGGCAGCATTCTTTCTCTCAAGTGCTCATCATCAGTCACACAATTCACAAATCAGAAGCCCGTCGCTCAAATGATTTCATCACATCACATCACGTCGAATCGCATCGCATACACTCACTCACTCATTCATCCATCGTTGTTTCGTTATATTATAATGCCCTCACGTTTTCTCAATTCGTCCCGTTGTTGTTCAATCCTTCCAAATCTAATCCAAGGCAAAACTTTTTGGTAAGTTGACTTGAGTCATAAAGACTCCGTCTCGATTCTCTTCTCAATCACTGACGATTTTTATTGTACATGAAAAATAGCTTATTGTTGTCCCACTCTGACCATTCTTCTTTTTCCTCTGCTGCTTGGGCCAAGTCTAAGTCAAGCAGGTAAGCAGTTGGCAGGAGAGTTATACGACGACTTCATTTCACTCAAAAGTAATTTACTGCTCATTTAATGTATTATTATGCACTGCCGAGCCGAGATTCTTAAAAAATTAGCCTAAGTGCATAGGAGGATGCATTGCATGCATGCATTCCATTTCACTGACAACAATACAAATGAGAGAGAGTGCAGTCGGCAGTGCGATTCGGCAGTGCTTTTGCATGCTGCAAGCGCATAATTGAAAGAAAACATCAAAAGTGCAGAACAAGCAAGGACCAATCCAGAATTCCGAATATCAAATGATCTCATTCCTAGTATTCTAACTTGCGGTTTTCATTAATGATAGGATTGGTTTCATTCTTAATTCATATGAAGTAGTATTATTGTGAGCTCAGCACCGACACCGCCAGGCCGGCCAGACAAGTGGCAGACAATGAGAAGAATTTCGTCAAGTGCCAAAAATTATGCGTGAATGAAATTTTTATAAATTTCAGATTAGCATCTGCATCGCGACAATCGAAAGCTCAGAAATAGCAGCACCTGGCATACTAGAATGAGAAATTAGAGAAAGCGCTGATTGCGAATCCTCTACAGTGATTGTCAAAGGTGAAAGGGGGCGGCGGCGGTTGCGGCGAACACGCTTTTGCCATGTGCACTTTTAGATTTTTGATTCTCAATGTCCAAAATTAATCATGTTCTGTGGTCTGTATTGCTATTAGGCGCTATCAATTTGGACCAAGTGCGCTCAGCTTGCCAACTCGTGTGCAAATTTGGATTTCATATTCAAGAGTCGAAAAGTCGAATGAATAAATCTTTGCGCTAGTACAGGAAAAGCCCTGGTAAGCTTCCTTGTCAGATTGCTCAGCGAATGTACGCACGAATTATATCGCTAATTTGAAAACTGGCACTTGTTCCGGTTCCGGGACCGCTTATATTAATTAGACCATCATTGTTGGTTTATGACCGTGGGAATCGGTAACGCCTCAAAAGATTCTTTGATCTCTAAAGTAGCCCTTGGTCTCAGCTCGAATTCCCAGTATTGAGCAAAGATGTTGAAATTGTACAGGAGGCAGGAAGAAAAAAATCTAAGGAACCTTTAATCCAAAATTTATGTTTGAGTAGGTTAATCTGTAACGCTTTGTTTTCAGGCGCCGGCATTTGAGTAATTATATTTTCCATTTGAGTTCTGTTTATTTTTCTCGACTAACTACGACTGTAAGTGTGTACATATTTAGATGTGTACTTGATTAAAACGGGCAGCTGTCAGTTGACGCCCTTTTTGATAATTTACTGCACGAATTATTGTAATGTCATCATTCGTCGTCTCGTCATTCTTGTTTGCTTGGTGAAAACTAAACTCTAGTAGAGTAGAGTCAGTGCAATGCACTGGCTCTGCTCTGCTTGCATGCCGTGGTCTGCTGACATGACTATGTTGTGCCCGATGATATTGCGAATAAAAATATCCGCAACCCGTGACAAGATACAATGTTCAAAACTATTCAGTGTTCTTCCATACTAAGTACATAGAACTTTAGTTGATTAACAACAGCGCCACAATCTTGCACCTTGTACCGTACCAGGTCGCTAGCTCAGCTCAGGTTCTTGGAACACACAAGCCACAAAACTTATCGCGATAATATTTAAGTTTCGACATGGCCTAAAGACTTTAAACTCTACAATGCCAAGTGCGGTCGAAATCTAGCCACAGCGCAATATTATCGATAATAGTGAGCCTATTATATTGCTACGTGGAGAGCCGTAATTGCAATTTTCCATTGTCAAAATTTTGAAACATTGAAAATATATTAAAACTGGTTCACCTGCTAGCAGATTCGAATTAACAACAAACCATAATTAGATCAAATAGCATAGTTACAAAGATTTTTTTGTGGTTTTGTATCTTGCATGCACAATGCACAATTTCTTAGAATTCTTTTCAGCAAAGGTACGAAATCAGAAATGCATTTCGTTATAATCGCAGTTGGCAGATCTAGAGGTTAAACACTGGTCAGAAATTTATTCCGAAATGGACTCATCTTGATAAACTCGGGACATGGAAGATTTCCAGATACGAGGTCAGGGTGTGTGCCATTCAGAAATGCATCGCTAATGCATGTTTTTTCTGTATTTGAGTTTGCTAGTCATGTTGACTCCAAAATACTAGCTACACTAACAAATCGATTTGTACACTTGCGAGTTTGGTGACTACGACTTCCAAGTATGATTTGCTTTTTGCAGAATTTCTTCAAAACAACTTTGCAGAGATGAACTGATCTTGTCATCTGCGGGGAAATGACATATTCTGCATTTTATTTCGCATATAAATCAAACTCTTTTTGCGAGAAAAACCATTCCCGACAATCCCGACCATACCAATTTCACATGTTATTGCGATTTGTGAGGCACTTTGTTGCATTTTGCAGCATTTTGACTTGAATTTATTCATATGAGAAGGATCCAAATTCACAAAATTAAAATCGGGAATAACTTTGAGAACATGTTGGGAAGGATAAAATGGCAAATTTACATTTTATTTTTGGACAAAAAATGCCTTTCAAAGTTTGAAGAGCAAAAAAAATGTAAATGACCGTTTTTAAATGTTGCACTTTGAACATATTTGCTGGCTTGCATGCACCGAATCCGAAATTTAGACAAGCCGGCAAGCATAATTGTATGGACGATTGAAGTTAGTGATTTCAAAATGCGGATGCTCGGAGTCAGTTACATTTGGATTGTGAAATTCCAAAATAACCTTGGCTTTTTTAAAGGGCTTACTAGAACAACATGCAATTTTATGTGAAAGTGCAACATGTCTAGTTTTTACAAGAAGTTTTCACATCGACGAAGGAATAAAACAAATTTTATTTGTTAGCTCCGCTTGAACGAAATTCGGATTCAAGTTCGCCTGGCTGGCAGGTGAGTCGATTTGTCGATTCACAGAATGTTGAGTGCACGTATTTCGTATTCCATTCTAAAAACTTGAAACACTTACTAAAAACGTCAATAACTGTAAACGGTTTTATTACACCGGTTGCTTGTTTACTTCCAGACAAATTCCTAGTAAGGAAACACAAGCAAAACGCAGAAATTCACACCACGCCATATATTGCGATATTGCGTACGTTAGGCTACATGTAAGAGTGACAAAAAACTTTACGGATTTTTTGGTGTGTAATCCCATCGTAATCATATGCACTTCCGTAAACATTTGGCTCTGTGCTACAATAGACTTGACTTACTATGAAATCCAAGGTCTGACTGTTCTTATCTGCATTAACAAGGCGTTTGCCTTGTATTTGCACGTTATTTTCCGAAAACCGACCCTATTTGCAGATTTCACAAAAACCCGTACGTCCTTCCTTACGTAAAATTATACGCAACGCAACTGTTGTGCAAGACTTTATGATGTGTCATTGTTCGATAACATTGAACGCTGAGCTCCAAACTAATTTAGTTTCAGGTGTCGGGCAGAAATACGGATACGTCGTTCTATTGCTCATATCTAGCACCACCACAGTAAAAAAAAAAGTAATTTGCAAATGTGCAATCCACAATACACCTGTACCTTGTTTTCCCCGTGTGTCAAGAGTTTTGCACTCATCCAAGTGTAAACGGGAGATAAAGTATTCATTTTTTGCTAAGCTATGCAAATGTAATGCTCGTAAACTTTACAAGACTTTTGATATCATTCTTTCATTAGTGCTTTGCTTGCTTGCACTGACCAATGCCAAATGTATGAATCAACATGAATCAGTTTCTGATTAATCAAATTCTTTATCATGAAGAGGCTTAAAGGATGTCCCGAAAAATACAAGCCACTTATAGAATTAGCCGTTTGATAAAAATGCAGTGGTCCATAGTCCTTCCTGGAAATAATTGTCGGGACCCAC
>JAQGCM010002237.1:0-11829 GCA_034699705.1 Hymenaphorura dentifera
GAAATTTACCCCAGTTCAATCGGTCAAACAGTTTTTTTGAAAAAGTTGTTTAAATTGGTTGCGTTCTTTACGGTTCAGCCTGTATTTCTGTAAACCGTAGAGTGGTTGTAGTGACAGAAAGATGAGTTGTTGACTACGTGTGCATGCGTTTTGGGGAATTATTCGCGTAAACTTTACTTAGGCATGCAATAGATTGCTTTCGGGTTGAATTTCATAGGATTGTTGTATTCATCAGGGGAAGGAAAGGGTTGGTTGGTTGTGTGACTCGTGTGTGTGGTAGCATATGTTGAGTTATGGCTTTCCTTGTCATTCTCATATTTCCTTTGGAAAAGCAAAATGTTATGAAATGCAATCTTGAATGCATGCATGAAGTATGAATTTCACCAGAAGAACACAAATCATGTGCAGTGACATTGGCCTTATGAACTTTTCTAACGTTGCGTGCGTGCATTTGATGTGTTTTTGTAGTATTATTGTGTGGGTGCAAGAACTCAAGCAAGCAGGGCTCGCTGCACCAATCTTCACCTTATGATGCGTGTGCTACACTGAATGAGTTATGAATTAAAATTTGCTACTCGAGGGAAATAGGATCAATTTCGTTTAAGTTCATGTCGGTTTCACGTGCAAAGAGACGCAACGAGGTTAAAACATGTGAACGTACAAGCACAAGTACTCCATTACTTTTCTAGCTTTCATGATTTAATCCAGAAATAATTAGTTTTTGTTCACTAGAATTTATTCATAACAGCGTCGGCCGGAAAGGATTGGAAAAGCAAAGGGTAGATTTTCAAATAAATCCTTGCAAATATTGTTTTGTTAACTCTCGGAAAATTTTCACTGTGTCGCATGAGGAAATGGGTACCAAATAGCGAGGAACATAATTCACAAACGTTAATTGGACGAGAAAATATTTTAGCACGACTTTCACTTTATTCTTTCCATTATTCAAGAATTGGGGCATGACTTTACCAGGGCCGATCCAACGTGTAAGTTTGTTCCTTGATTTTGGATTCTGGTGAAAATAGGAAGTGGACCCGAGCTAAATTTAGGGACAGAGAAAGCTAATGCTTCGATGTGGTAATAATTTGCATGGAAAGACTTATTGTCATATGTCGCATTCCTTATGCAGCCGTTCTCGAGTGCCTTCCTCCTTTTGTTTCCTCGTTACAAATGCAGATTCGGATTTTGCATTTGCATTACTTGCATTGAGTGAAGCACGGAGGCGTAGCACAGGCAGAGATTAATTGCCATTTGTTCATCGCACTCATTCCTTGGCCCATTGTTTTATCAGATCTCTGCACTATGCTGGGCTGAACTCACTAAACTAAGCCTTCTAAATTCAGCCCTTTGAGAATGAAAATTCGGAGAGCTCAGCTGCGCTAGCACTAACACTGCAGTCAAATCCAAAGTCCAAGTTCAACATTCAACCTGACCAAACATCTAGCAAGTAGTGCTGATTTCAGCTGGAAATATCAAAGGGTTTTCGATAATCAGAATCTCTTGTGAAGACAAAACCATATGCAAAGGGATTGACTTTTCCAAGGTTAACGGACTTAACTCTAATTAATCAAGAAGGATTATTATCTTATAATTACTGCTCAAAAATTCTCTCACGGACTTCCCTTCGCAGGAACACGACTTGATGTTTGACAACGAAATAGTAATTATTGATTGCATGCATTCAAACAGTCGGGATGCGCCATTAAAGCAAGTACAAAGGCAAAAAAAATCCTGACCATTCATACTACAGAAAATCGCGAGTCTGAGCTGAAAGGAACATATTTCTACTTTCTAGATGCAGTTGCGAAATTGAGATTGGAAGCCAGGGAACGGAGAAACAGACATGCATCTTCGGAAAACTTTTGGCCGACGGATAATCGGAGTAAGTAAGTCTATATATCACTCAACCTGACTCTTCTCCACGCATGAATACATTACAATAGATACATTTAGCAGAATTCAGCTGCACTGCATTCCAAAGGGTTGGTTGTGGAGATGACGTCTTTTCCGTACTTTTGGATATAAGAACGGAACCGAAGATCGAGAGTACCGCAACACCGGCGACTTTACAAAAAAAACTGCTTATGCCTTTTAATGCTTAGCCGATGCCGCAGCCGAGTATCTGGTCCTCTCTTTGCGAGAATTTATGAGGACGGCTCTCTTTTTATAATTAATAGCAAGAGTTGAAGACTTTAATATTCCAAAAAAATGAGATGAGAAGATCAGAAAAAGAGGAGGAGAAAATGGAGGTTGGAACTACTAGGAGGACCATGACAAGTTACAAGCCCTTATGAATGATACGAGTGTATGTTGTAAGAGTTGTTCAATCTACAAGAGCAAAAGTCTGGACGAGCCCGACGGCAACAACCGCTAAAGCATAACAACAACAAACGACTACATCGTGAATTCATTGCTTTCTTTGGATGATCTAGGGCCTGGAAATTAGTAACCTTAACGTTCCACCTCTCCAGGCTATAAACATGCACTTTTTTAGAGAAAGACCCGACTTTTCTCTTCTGTTCCAGCTTCGTTGCTGAACAACCACCCTGGTGGGGTGGGGTTTTTCACGTATCGAGTTGATTCTTTCGCTACATCCGGTTTTCCAGAATTCATAGTAGATTAATTTCTTTTACGATTTTTGGAATGTATGACGTATGTATGCTAAACAGCGGAATTGGCATTTTTGCAATCGGTAAGAGAAAATCGAATGCATGGATTCTTGTTCTCTTTTTTAATGTATCATCAGTTTAATTCAAATCAGAATTTTTGATACATAAAAATTAAGAAGCCACGTCAAATCTGTATGTGGACAATTTGAAGTGGAGATAGTGACAGGAGTGCAAGCTGCAAACAGGACTCGGCATAATTCACTTAGAAATGACTACGCATTTCCATAATTACAAAATCAAGTTAATCCATTAAATATTTCCTCTCCATTTGGTCCATGATTCACATAAAGCCATGCAAGTGGCACATCCTCATCTTCTAAATTACATACACATGAACAAGTCACGTCATAAACATTATTATTAGGCAGACGAGGAAACTCCCGTGCTTACGCGGGCCATAATCTCAAATGAAATTGGCTTTTCTTCCCACTCAAAGGCTCTTCTCTATTAGAAACTAGAAACAACATTTCCATCTTGGTTGGTTTTAATCAAGTTTTATTGCGCACATTTTGTGTACCCCTTTTGAAACTCTGTGAACCTTACCACCCTGAAAACTTCTTCGTTCGCTAGTGCTGAAAACTCAAAATTGAGATATGTTGTTGAATCATCTAGAAAGGAGAGCTGAGCGATTCAACCTTACGCATCTTTGTGCACTTTTGCTTGCGTGAGATCTTTGTCGTTGCTTGCGGCAATGTAGAGTGATTCCCACAAAAGTTGGTTTCAAAGCAAACGAAAGAAGTTCACCAATTTTAATTAGTTTAGCAAGTTTTTGTTAGGACAGGTGGTCGTGTTCAAATTATTCTCTCAAGAAAATGACAATGGACTTATCTGATTGAATTTTCATAGATTGTATAATGCCAGATGTTGAAGACCGATTGTCTAATGTTGATTGTGTGCATGAAACAAAAACGAAGTATGAATTTGTACGACTAACACACTGACATGGATCTAAATTGAACAAATTAGACGTTGTTAAATCCATGAAAGTGAAACAAGTTGATTTGATTTAATCAAGGCCTGCCCGGATAATTTGAAGTCAATTGGACGTGGACTGTGTACACAGCATTAGTTATGAGCTGGAAGAGTCTGTTCAGCACTACTCTTAGACAGATAGAGACAAGGGTTCTACGCCCTTGCAGACATTTTTATTGTGATTAAAAATCTGAGATTGGATTCCGACAGGAGTTCTGCCTCTGCAGTGCAGGCTGGTGGAGATGGTGCCGCCGTTTGGACTGGTGCTGGCGCTTGGAGGCAGAAATCCGTCAGGACTAGCTGCCAGAATCCGGGCGGCTGAGATCATTTGTGGATGTGGAAAGCCAAATGTAATAATAATGAGAAAACGGTCCGAAGAATGCCAATGAGTCGTCAAGGAGTGAGGTCGGGCTGGTTCTCATAAATCATATCAAGTTGGGTGCATCTTCGGGAGTTCGTCTCACAAACTTCTGTCGCCTTTTCCAAGTCTTATCACATGTCATATCAAAAATCAAACTAGTTTCCGCTGCATAATGGTGTTTAGTGCTCACGAACGAAATTCTTTGAGAGTTGGCCCAATGTTTCTAAAAGTCAAATCTTGTTGCCTGCTGCACTAATAATATTACGGCTTCTTCGGTATTTACATTTTTTACTAGCGGGAGTCCCTCTCAGAGTGTCTCAGGGGCTTAGGCTCAATTTATTAACTCTGAGTCATATTTTAAATCGATCCTCGGTTCGGTTGAATTAACTAATCTCGGATGAATACGTTGGGCCCAAGTTTTGGCTCGTCGCCGAGCTTTCATCGTTTATTTTATGATGACAAATTGGGCCAAGCGTTTAAGCAAAAATCCGAGCAATTTTATTCAGCGGCTGAATTTTATTATGTACTTGAGTTTACACGAGAATGACATATTTTTGATTTCTTTTCCACGTGTTGGACATTTTTCAGCCAAATAATCCGTATGAAAAAATGTTGATCTTTCTAAACTAGGGTTTTGCTTCCACTGTAGTGTAGTCGACGTACCACCGTTGCCTCGGGTCGTCTCTGTTACACTCACCTTCACCGACTTGACCAGTTCTACCAAGGTCAGGATAAAGCAATAAAAATTTATCGTCACATTTATCAAACCAATTTAATTCATACTGGTCTGACTTGGCATGCCTTGACGCATTTGTAAGAATGAAATAAATGTTGTCATACCCTTGAGCTATGAGACACATTCCGCTTGACAAATTCTTGAATTGTGTTTTCCCATGGCCCACATAAGTTAGTTGCCATTTGGGAACTAATGCACCAATATCGTCAACCGGTGTTAATGTCCACGCTTCGCCATCTTTTGCTTCAGAAAACATTTCAGTAGGACAGCTTAGCAATTTAAACATCAAATTATTTTTAACCACATTTAAATTCAACTTACTTCTACTTGTGATTGTGAACTTAAATTTTTGATTAGCTCTGCCACTCCATTCTTGCCTACTCGGTGTTCCGCTAGTCCCAGCCGTCAGAAACTGTTAAAATGACCGACAAAAACCCACGTCAATGTGTAACAATGCTTTCAGGGTCCACATTTATTGGCTTACCCTTCCGTCATGTTGATTTTGTAATTTGTAAATTCCATTATCTTCAATTTTTGTGCGCTCTAAACAGTTTGCCGCCACCAGCAGAAAACTTGTAATTACAAAGAACTTCATTTTGTTAGAGATCTTCTTCCTTTGAGAGCCAACAGAAAACAGTGACAAATTTACTGGCAAGTCTCGACAATTGGTTAACATCGTGCATAATTTATTCAAAGCTCATGTTCCATCCAGTCACAAATAATTTATGCAAGTACAATTTAATTGCAAAACTAACTAATTCTGGTTAAGTAAATACACCAAAGAAAGAGTGACTTTGTTGCTGTCCCATTCATTAAATACATGGGTGATGAGAAGTGACTTTGTAAGGAAGATGCACAAACAAGTTGCCTAACAAAGAATACTGCTGATTTCGCAATCGGCTTTTAATTGAGTAGTTCGCAACTTGTCTTTAATTTTGCAATTTCCCTGTCACTCGACGTACTTGGATCAACAATTCCAAGGAACAATTAATTAAAAATTTACAAATGCTTCATACATAAATGAGTTCAGTTTAATAGGAAGAAGTTCGAATTGGTAAACAAACAAATGAGCATTCGAAGGCGACCCAGTTGAGTGGGTTGCCTAAATTAAGATAAAAGCATGGAATGGACACCTGGACTTTTGAAGTTGAATTAATTAGTTTATAGCTTCCCCCTTTAATATTAGAGCTTTATTAACTAAAGATGCGCAGCAAGCAGTATTATTTATCACCCTTATAATTTTCTAGTTTAGTGTGAGCGTTGTGCTTTTGCTTATATTTTACTAGCCCAGTAGGAACGAAGGAATGAAAAGGGTGGAAATACAGTCAAAGTGATACATCATGAACTCAAGTCTTCGCCTAGGGACAACATCTCGGCAGCAAATTAAAGGGCGTTCTAATGGAATTTCGGCTAACTCTAACAGCAGTTCATTTTGTCCTCCAAAAGTGTACTCTTTAATACGAAATGCCCTCTTCTGATGTGATGTACTTGGAAACATCTCAAGGGAATGCATTATTACAGTTCCATGCAGATGCAGACTTGAAATGCACTGCTGTCTCTCTGTTATTTGCGATCTTGAAGCGTATGTTGTGTTGTGTTGAACAACGTTGCTTTTTAAAGCTAAAAGCTACCCATTTGGCAGAACTTACAAAATGCCCGTTTTCCAGAAAGCCTAGGTTGGAGAAACAGCAACTGTGTTTGCCAAGAGATGATATTTTGGACTTTCGTCGAGTTTCGCAACTTTCCAAGCTACAACTACAAGTCAGGCAAGGCACCATGTTGCCAAGCAATACATACTCCTTCATTTCATATAAAGAGTGAGGCATTTAGGATATTATTACGAACAGAGAATGCTTACAGACCACCAGCCGACAATTTTCTGTCTCCAACATCCCATGCACTCAAGAATTATGATCAAGTCCATCCATGCTTTATGGCTACTTATCCTTCATACACACATTTACACCAAATAAATGCATAAACTTGTTTACAACTACAAATGACGTGATAAACAATAAATAAAATTCATCCTACCAAATACTTTTCTTAATTAAGGAAGTCTCGAATGATATTACTTGAGTGCATGGATGTCACGGAATTCTCAGACTGCTAGACGAAGAATTTAATAACCACTTAATTCAATTAATTGAGGACAGCCAAATTTGCTAGACATAGAAATACATTTTTCGATATAGTGGCTCGTGTGGAGTGGCGCATAGCAATCATCTCCGCCAAAGTCGTACGTCTAACCAGAACATCTTTTCATCTTTAAAAAAAATGAGCAAAGGTTATCAATAAATCATTTTTGGAGAAGAGGCTGGATCACTTCTCACCTGACTCGCGTGTTAAGTATTCCGACCAGATAATCTTCAGTGTGAACAGATAATAGCCTTTTCATTTTGAGCAGATCAGGAGCCCAAAAGGCATCCTAATAAGGCCAGCTCATACATTACGGACATTTGCGTCTTTAAGACATGCATTCGCTCTCGCTACACTTAGCATATCCTAATTAATATTGACTGCAGTTCAAGTCATCTTCACCACCTCCTTCACTGTTTCATGTTTCGAAATTGGAAAGCCGCAAGTGCTCGAGGTTTCCAAATTCAGACACGCATAAATTGACGGCAGAGCCGAGCCTGCAAACCATGAAGTGTTGCTTGTAATTTATTTCATCCTATAATTCTTGACATTTTAGAGGTTAGCTAGCGCATTCTTGCAACGGTTTGGAGCCAGTGCAGGCAGAATTTAACCTTTTTGGCGTTTGGCTCAGCCAGAAGTATTTATAATGATAATAGCTGAAGACAATTTAAGAAGATGTAAGGCTTCGCCTTCTTGGAGCTAGAATCCAGATTCAACATAAAAGCTGTCAAGATCAACCTTTTAGAATTAGTCAGGATTCCGATGAAAATATCCGCAAGAATTTAAAAAAACAACATTCAAAATTAAGCCTGAGCCTTGCTAAACCCATAACCATTTGCTTTCAAATTATTTATCACGGTATTTTAGTAATTCACAAATGTTCACGGATTTAGTTAGTCAGTCACAATTTTTATGCATCATTTGTTTGTAGTCTAAATTTCGATTTTTGTATAAAAACAATTCATTTTGTACAATCGAATAGAGAACCGTTTTCACAAAATGCAAGCAATTAAAGTGTCTTCATGTATCCAATGGACAATTATCCACACACGAGACAAAAATAACTTTATATTTAGCTCTTTTCATTTCCCGATACGGTAGAATTGGAAAGTGTCGTAATAGCTCTTGCTCGCCGAACTTTCACACTACACCAATTTAGACGAGTAATGAGTTTAACAGGAAATTAGAGGAAGAAGAATTAAAAGCAGAAAGCAAATAATAGCTAGCTGGTCAGTGCGAGTGTAGGATTTGGACTTGGGTTGGTTCTGGTGTTCATTGCATCTGTTCTGAGTAGTTGGAGAAAATTCAGAGTGAGACCAGATGGGATGAGGAACAATAAATACGCTCTGTAATGGGCATTAAGGTCTCAAGACTAAAACACCTTTGACTCCTGGTTCGTACGTTTCGGGGTGCTCCGCTTTTCCACGGCTCAGGAAACTTCGTTTTATGTATGTAAGACTCCCAGTCAAATCAACCAAGTCGTATTTTCTCTCTTGTTGGAGAAATGGGGAGAAAACTAGCGTGGCTCTCAGGAGTATAAATCCATACGGTCCGAATCGGTTAATCATCGTAATATCCACTTGAACAGTTTTATGGGAGCAGTCCAGGAATAGTCTCGTAGGAAACCAAGCTCATGTCAAGTTGTATTCTTCTCCATTGTCCACTTTTAACTCACTCGCTCTTCATTCTTCAACTCCTTTCTAGATTTTAACGCAATTCTACTGCACAATACAAGTCCTAAAGTCTTCTTGTTGCTTAGAAAGCAACTCTTATTTCTTCATGGTTCAACTAAAACGGAGCAGACGGCACGGCATTCATCTTAAATTGTGCAGTTGCAAAGTGGACATTATCACCAAATTACATCCCGGTACTTCACGTTCGTCATGCTTTTGAAATCATGTGATTGATTAAGTGAAAGCCATGCAAATTAGAGCTAACCTGTCACCAAATGAATGTTTTGTTGCTTGAGCACATTAAAATGGAACTAAAAGGGAATTCAACCTTAGAAATTCCAACGTCCAAGAATAAATCAGAAACAAGGAGCTTGTTTTCAGTAACCCGCTTCAATAAATCGAAACCAACAAGCCAAATGACCTCATTTCTTTTTCCTACACAAAAAATTGCCAGACTTTTGCACAATTTTTACCTAGACTGTCGCCGACTCTAGTGGTTCTACCATGTTTTTGTCGTTCCATTCCATACATGTATTATTAATAGAAATTACTGGCAGAAACCTGACCCGGCACTCGACGTGGTCATAATCGTACAAAGCCTCACATCATGATTTGATTCCTGTAACTGCTACCGCTACCCTCTGAGGTTGGCCTAATATCAAATCCCAAGTGTATTTCATAATACACAGACTCCGATAACTAACGGTGGATTCAACTCGATGTGAAAACTTGCTGGAGCGTCACAAACTGTCCTACCAAATTACGGATAGGTTAACAGGACTCTATTCGGGAGTCATGAGAGCAGTAACGCTGCAACCAAGTTTCAAAGTTTCGACAGAAAAAAAAGGAAAACCTAATGTGATGCAATGTAATGTGAGACTTGGTGGTATCCACCAAGTTTGGTTTGGCCAAAATGCTTGGTTTGGTTCGCTTTGGTTACTTTCTGGCTAGAACGACTACTACATATACCTCTGAAGGTAATTGTTCGGAAAAGTACGAACATGAAAGAACATTTCTGCCACTCATTCATATAAATAAGGGCTTAAGTTATTTAGTTTTATTTCGCTTCATTCTCGAAGACAATGCAAGAGAAAGCAAACCAATCGAAAGAAAGTCCTTCGAAATGTTCTTGGGTTGTGGAAACCGGAGCAATGCCATTGTCAATGCTTTGATTTTTTTTCTTCTGAAATCCCAAATGGCTAGCCCTCACTGTACGAGTTCTCGCTCGTTTGGATTCCAAGATCTCCATTTATGTGTCCTGAGCAGAATCGGTGATATCTGGAGTAGAAATCCTTAAAACCAAAGAACTTCAGTTAGCAAAACCAATCGAAGAGCAGCGTTTGGCTTGAAAGTATATGGCGTGAGAGGGGCAGAGATTGAATGAAGAGTCAAGGAGACTCGCTATTATTTCACTCCATGTCAAATCACCCGATTTATTTCACTAGAGCATTAATTGATCACGAATAAAGTGCAGAAGCTTTATCTTTTTTTATTTCTTTTCTTGATCGGTAGATAAGGTGCATTGGACGAACGCCCGGCCCAAAACCCATAGCCGCTTATTTATCCGCAGCCCACTCTGAAGCAATCATCCAGTTATCCGATCCTCAATCAAATCCACGATTCTAAAAGCAGGGTATTTGCTCTGAATTGTAATGCAATGCAATGGAAGGAAGGGTGTGCAAGGGAATGTAATGAATGTGAACTTTCGAAGAGGACCCAATTCTATCCTGGTTAAAAATCTCATTTCAATTGGAATCGATTTTAGTAAGTATCCTAAAAAGAAATACGAAAAATTCAGTGTGCTTCCTAGTGGTGCCAAGAAGGCTAGAACTTCCCCCGACTTAAATTTCCGCTAAATTTCCGCAAAGCAACGTTTTTCCTATCTTTCACTTCAATCTGACTCTATTGCATTTCAAGAGTTTTCTCTCAGGCTGTGTGGTGCGGTTGTCCCTTGAAATTGCTCCACAGACGATCCCTACTTTGGGGAGATTTCAATTTCAAGATGTTCGCCTCCCTTTTTCACTTCAAGTTCAGACTTCTCTTTCTTATCTCACTTTCACTCCTTCCTTCTCTATCTGGACTTGAGTGGTCAACGCTCCACACTTTAATTCATTTGTCAATCCGTCGCCTGGGTCTTTGCTTTCACTTTGAAAACTCAACTCAACTAAATAGATATGTTCTCCTTCCTTTGTTTCAATCAACTATTTACGCATTTTTAGTTAAACCTAAACACCTCTGCCTCTTTGTTTTTTACAAGCAGAATCTGATTCATTCAAATTTCTGAATATCGAGCTTCACTAAGATAATTGAAGGTTTTTTTTGTAGGCTTAACGGAAACCCAAATTTTGTAGACAATTTTGTAAGTACAATAATTTTGGATAACACGAAAAAAACATTTGCACAATAATTTTGGCCAACACGAAAAAACATTTGCAAGAATAGCAAATAATCTCAGGTCAAGATAAATACGAATTACAAAGTTTGCATTGTGTATCATCTTAATCAACCCCAACGGAAGTCGCGGACATTATCTTGAAAATCGGTTCCACTGTCTAAATCCTCTTCCTTGCTCTTCCCTGCTATGATTACAAAAGTGCAAACGCCTTATTTTTGTATTACTCATACAATCACACTGACAGCTTGTATAATCTTCGCCCGGTGCAGCTGCAGGTTGGCCAATGACATTTTGATGCACCTCGTGTTCACAATTCTTGTCATTGTGCACTGCATTATCTTCAACAATCGAGAACTCCGAAATCACTGAGTCATTCACAACAAGATGAGTAAGACAACTTGACGGGAGTCAGCGGTAGCGTCATTTGATGCATTGTTAAAACAGATCTCCACTCAGAATATGACTGTTTTCAGAATAGAATCTTATTAACTGCAATCTTGAATCGAATGCAAACTTGTGTATAAAATGACTCAACTTACAAATGCACTCAGATTGTGCTGGAAGGAATTGATGCGCTTGGGTTAGAAAGTTGTGAATTTCCGAATGCATTTCGTCTCGGTATTTGATTTCAAATGTACATGTGTACACATCGCCGGATGTACACTCCAGCGGATCTCTCTTCAATCTGAAAGGGAGGAGGTTGACTTTTTAATTTAGCAATCCGCCTAAAAGCTTCAAACCTAACCTAGCTAACAAAAACATGAATGGATTCTGTGGCGAAGTTGTCTCGCTGTTGAGTACAATAATTAATATACAGGGTGAGTCAGAAAGAATAGAACCCTTTTGAGTCAATATAGCTGGCGAACGGTTTGACCGATTTTCAT
>JAQGCM010002238.1:0-11825 GCA_034699705.1 Hymenaphorura dentifera
TTATTTGTTAAGCAGATGACGATGAAGGTGATTCCGTTGAAAATCTGAATATAAAATAAGATTAAATGCACTCCCAGAAGTGTCAGTGACTACATAATTTAGCATGGGTCGTTTTCAAAATTTCGGTTTGATATTGCTAACCCTAGTTGGCACTTCTATTTACGTAAGTACGGACTTTTTAAAGCAAAAGTTGGGTAATTTTTTTTCTAATATAATTTCGAAATCGATTTTCAAAATTTTGTAGACTGCAGTCGGGAAGGACAATCATAAGAGTGAGCGTGAAGCCGAGAAAAGATGGGGAATGTGTTTGGGACAGAATATCGAGAACAACGCTTTGAAAGATGCGAATTCGACCTGCCAAACTGAATTGAATTTGACTGCATCCAGAGTTGATAGAATTTGGAAAAACGAGGTGAGATCAAGGTCCGAATTTAAAATCTAAAAGCTCTAACTATTTTTTTAAAAATCACTTCCACAGTGCTTCCGAGTTTGTCAACTGAAAAAACTTGGATTCGTAAGTAATTTTTACCCATTGGACTTATCTAAATATTCTCGAACCGAAAGTTGAAAAGCTAGCAATCTTTTGACCAGATTGGCACAGACAATGTGACGCTGGACAATGCCAAAGTAGCGCAATACGTAGATGCTAACTTTCCTGAACTTGCTCGTATACCCATTAAAGATGGAATTGCAAACTGTAGAGAAGTCAGAGGTAATTATTCTGAGCCAAATTTGGCGTTTGGATGTTTAATTTTTGACAGGTCGTAATGCATAGTAATAAATTATTTTATACTTTACACAAAGTCGGGTCCGGGTCCGGGTCTGACGACAAGTATTGCAAGACATACAAATCACTCCTTGGGTGCATTGATCACTTTGTGAAATTGGTAAGTACGGCATAGCAAATTTGTAATTATTTGCAGAATTGAACTGCACGATGTTTTTATTGATCCCTCTTTTTCTGTTTTTGCATTGTTTCATCTCTTTTACAGCATTGCAGAAACGAAAAAGGTGTGATTCATGTTGCTGGAGTATCGACCACTGCTCGAACACCTTTGCCACGAATTGTGGCCTCGACTCCAACCCCAACATCAAATAGCTCGACAACCATTCCAACCTAAAAAAAATCCTGTAATTAAAGAAGCTAAGTATACGTGCTGCAAAACTGGAAGAATGTGCAAATAAACGCTCGTTGAATTTTCGAGCTGGCAAGGCTGGAAATGTGTTTTGAAATGTACACACAATCTTCAGAATAACAATTTTTTGATAGCATTTCGACTTTGACTATATGAGTTTTTGACATTCGTCAAAGATGCAAAATTTTGATAAAACTTCACATTAAATGAGGTGAGCAGATTGGGATTTTCCTGATTTCTAAACACAGATGTGATGTGATTTACAGGCTAGGAGAGATCTTTCGGTTTTGTAAGGCAAGTAGAATACATAATTGCTCTTTTAGAGTTGGGCTCTGACATTTGACGTTAGGATGTAATCAAGTCGTAATTACTTTCAGCTTTTCATGCAGTATGAATTTATGCAGTGTACATGTATGCATTGCAGAAAAAAAATCTAATTTCTTCGCGTTCCGTCATCATGACAGTCATGAGTATGAGTGCATTTCACTTTCTCTAATCTTCGTTACGACTTACGACTGCACCTGATGAGACTAGGAGAGAAGCTACGCTACAATAGTAATAACGTTAAAAAAATGCTGTGATAATTTTTATTTGTTTAAGCTAAGATTCTCGAGCCTCGCCACTAATTTGTTTGTTAATTGGAAAGTTGGTGCGTGAGCTTCAACGGCAAACACTACAAAGCAATGACCATGCAGCATGCCCAATATAGTAAGACTTGGCCTACTAAACTTTTAAAAAAGTAAACAATGCGTCCGTAAATAATCCATCACTATATTTACATCTCCTTCAATGTTATGTCCACATGCACAAGGTCGGTTAACTAACAACTAAGATATTACAACAGTAGAATGAATTTTTTATTACTCCAATAAACAAATTCGAAGTTAAATGGCAAAAAATAATTATTTCGTTTTGATAAACTCTGTTAACAAATATGACAAGAATGTTGTAAAGCAATTGCGGGTAATAAAAGTAATAATGCATTTGACGGTGCAGAAATTGCAAAAAAAAAATCGGGAGCCCATAACTTGATAACCAGACGCAGACAAGTCTGACAATGAGATGAGAACATCAACGGTTGCATAATAAAATTAGCTTGCATGCAAATGCAGTTTTTTATTAAAATATTACATGTCGGGCGCCACATTTTTTTTGGCAATCATGCAATCGAGCATGATTCTGTTGATTGATTGATTAACCAGAGGAGTATTTCGTGCCTCAGAAATCTTACTCCATAACATGCGAAATGCGAACCGACCTTGGTCTTGAATAATTGAAAAGAAAAATTCGGCGGCTCCTAAAGTGAAATTTGGGTCAATCCAATATTTCATGAGTGAATTTATGGATTGATGTTGACATGCTCAAGGTCCCTTGAGAATAAGGTCAGCCCAGGTCTGGCAAAATTTATTCGCATAATTCTCACTCCCCCATAATCTAGACTGGAACTTTGCATCCGACTCTGACAATTTCGATTGTTTTTTTAAATTCGAGGAGCAATCATTTCGTGCTCTTCGTGTCTAATCAAAGTAAATTAGCTCTCAATCACATAATCACATTGTAATCAAGTGCGAGGAAAAGTGCAGTGCAACATGCAATTTCTCTTTTCCTAATTCACTCATCTAGTTGACAACGCCTTTTTCATAATTTTGCTCTGACAATCTAGCAAAGGACTATTTCATAGCATACATTGATAAAGCTTGCAATAATCGCAAGGTAAATTTTGAAACTCATCATTGTAAAAATTGAATAATAAAAAAAGTGACAATTGAAAAATATGAATCGTGAATTGTGATTATCTAACCAGTAAGTACTCTCCTGGAACAATGGCTGGCTATGGCTGTGAGTGTCTTTTTGCTGCGCCAGAGAGCAAGAGAAGAGACAATCGAATGGCAAACTCTTTTGGCCGCATATTTATTCAATCACATCACCACCTAAACAAAAACCTTGGCATTTCTCTACTCACTAAAGCCAAGTTAGTTAGTTAGTTTTGGTTAGTTTGGTTAGTTTAAGGTGGTTATGTTGTTATGCGTTATGTTATGTACTTCGTGCATGTTTAGAAGTGATTAGGTGACGTGATTCGATTCAAGAGTCGTCCTTCCTCATTGCCCTAAGCTATGAAAGTGTTGTTGTTTTTGCGTGTGGAGATGTGGACTAGTGGTAAGAACGATGAAGAGTTCCAAACATTTTGCTTGTGCCACAAGAACACAAAATACTACAACAAGAGCAGTATACAGATTTTTGCATGTTGAATTTGGACTCAGTAGTGGCAAAGTGGAGGCGAGAAGAGGAATGTGAATTCTGAATTGGCAATTTGGTGTACATAATAGGATTATGTAGAAGAGTTGGACTCGGAATTTCTACTACTTGTGCGAATACGTACGTACGTAGTGCTTTCACATTCCGCATTTGACTCATTTCATTTCGTCTTTTGCAAACGACAGAACCTTCTCTCCTTTTTTGCAGGAGAAAATAAATTCAGCAATTTTTTAGGGGAAAAAAGTACAAACAGGTAGTTTGATTTCCTTATTAATTCGGCTCGAAGGGTAGGTTGACAATTGACAAATATGCATATAATAGAAGCGAGAACCGGCTGAGTTTGCCACGATAGTTGCTGGTTCTATTGTTGTTCTCAGAATGACGTATATTTTTCATGAATTATTTTGATTAAAATTTCAATTCCTATAAATAATAATATTGTTGAATCGTCATTTCATTTCCGTGAATTTTAGTTGGAGTGCAAAGCAAGAAAGCAGCTGCAATTTTTTCACGTGTTAATTGCACGGTGTTGTGTTGTGGGAAGTGAAGAAGGCTTGGAATGGCAAACCGTATGCCAGACAAATCGGAGCAAGACAAAATGAACGGAAGCCCAAATGGTAACGTTCCAACTCGGATGTACATTGGAGGTAAGATTTTTGAACCATTTTTTTTTGTTCAAAATATAGAATAATCTTGCATTAGTTTCTAGCATAAGCCCTTGCAATTTTTGGCAGCCAATTTTTTCACAAACTCAAGTATCGCAGAATAAACTAGCCCATATTATCGAAACCGTTCAATTCCACAGAATACATGCGGGTCAATCCGTGACAATTTATTGAACAAATTTGAGTGTGTACTCGAATCAGCTGACACTCGGAATTTTTGCATTAATTTGCAAGGTTACACTATGATTTATGGTCGTACTTGCTTTTGCATAAATATTTGGCAAAATAGACTCACTACGAGATTTAGCCGCACCAGTATTGTACATAGCCGGGACGAGCCGGAATAAAGTAAAGCACGCATTCAAGACAATGCGTTGAGATTGAGTTTATATAATTTGATTCAGGTCTTCAGGTGATGTCAGAAGAATAATGAATTTTAAATTAAGCAAAAACAATAGCAAAAAATACAAGGCTTAAAATATGTCCAGTCAGGCAAGGCAAGGCAGGGCAAGGAGGGCAGGGGTTCAAAATTAAATTAATGAATGTAATGTGGACAAGGTAAATAAATTGGGAGTGTCACTTTAGGGAAGGTAAACCAAAGCAAAGCAAAGCAAAGGAGTAGAAAAACAGGAGACAAAGTTGATGCGTACCAAAATGTATGAGGTGACCTTATAACAAACAAAATGTTGTTGAAGATGAATTGAACCTTGACGTCCAGTCCACGTGTGTAATTCAACCAAATTCTAAAGCGTAGCATTTTGTGATGTTACCTTTCCATCACAATCACCACATACATTGTGTGAATACTTCTGCAAATCTTTTTCATTACGGCATCGCTAACAATAACCCCTCAGAAACAACAATACAGGTTTTCTAGGCTAAGCAGTTGTGTGCAGTACGACGAAAAGAACGAACCAATTTTTTCTCTCACGGAACCTGAAGTTGGACTTTTAAACTTATTTTTTGCAATGTAATGCAATATGCAAGCCTTTAAAGGGCTAAAGCCAAAGCTTAAAAGCAAAGTTCTAAAAAGAACGGAACGGAAGAGATGAATGCTGAGAGGACATGTGAAAATGTGAATGCGCTTTTTGAAGTGAGAAAATTATTCTGAGTTGCTTAAAAAATTTAAGTCAAAATTAGATATGATGCATTCACATTCACACTGCGCATTTTGGCCCTGTTGTCCCTTCCGGCAAAGAAAGTGGAATAGTGAAGATTTAAATCAAATCATGACTTGGTTTGCTGGCTGAAGAAAAAAATGAATTTGTTGAAACTTCAATTTCACAAGATTTATTGATTTGCAATGAATGGTGATTGGAGGGGTGCCGAGAAAAAAGCCAAAAGAACTCTTAAAAGTGGGCTTGTTTTGAGTGCATAAATATGTAATTTAATGTTAATTTGGTCCTGTGAAGTATACTAGTATTCTGCAGGTATGCATGTGCACATGTAGTTTGTGTTTTAGTAGGATTCACCATAAAACAAGAATGTTAATTTTCAACAAAATTACGCAATGCTACGAGCAAAGTATTTTATAATGATAGCGCATTGTTAAGGCTGCTAGTTCTACTAATTGTCGTAATAAATTGTGTTTTTGCGCGATTACTTTACTCCGAGTTGCAATTTAAGTTGACAGTACGCCACTCAAAACACAATAGCCCTGACATGCCTTACATGCCTTAATTGTCAGCTTATACGACCCAAGCTAGAAATTGAAATACATACCTCTGCCAGACTCTTTTTTTGCGAAGCTCTGAAAGTCTGAAATTACTTTATGCAATTTGCATGCAATATGTGCACAGATATTCCACGATTCCAGATTCCACCCACTCAAAATTGCATATTATGTAGTTTTTTTAGAATTCAAATAATGAAAATTTTCTAATCATAGGCAAGGTCGATTAGCAGTTTTAAATTAAATTATCCAAGGTTGCGCAAATACGATTAAACTGTCGGAATTAGATTAAAAAATTCATTAATATGTCTTACAATGCACTGCTCAGTTCCGCCCCAGTAAAATTAATAATTACCCATGAACTTGCTTAGTAAGCAACCCCAAAATTCATATCAAAATGCCAGGATGTATAAAGAAAATATACTGTAAAAAGTTTAACCCAGAGAACAGAGAACTGGTTTGACGGGAAACACACGGATTGAAGATACAACACAAAATTTTGCAGTAATTATAAGTTAAATAGTAAATAGGATGTTCTTATTTTTTTATGGTTTAGCTGACACGGTGAATGAAATTCAATGCATAATAGGCTGAGGTACATCTGGAATTGACAGCTAGTAACTTTGGCCCAAATTCGCCTCACAGTAACATAAAACAGTAACATGGTTTTGAAGGACTGACATGACGAACCGATGGCAATGAGAATGATAAACGAATATAGTTTGCAAATGCTAGGACTAACAAATCAACTAATTTTCCAATTCATTTTTATTGGCGGAATAATTAGACTCAATTGAATTGAGAAAAATGTAAACAAATTTGTGTAGAAGAAGACCTTCAATGGATTTGCGAATTTATGAAATGAAGCTGCAGGCTTGTGGCGCACCGTACCACCAAGGATTAAAATTACTGTTATCGTGGCCAAAAAAAAGTTGACTTAAGCTTCTTTTTATAATTTGGCACAACTATCAGTGACATTAACGGATGTGCAATGCACATCTATTTTCAACAATGTGATGTCATTTTAATCCTCTTATTTTCTTGATTTACAGAAGGACCGATTGTTTTTACCAACAAGACTCGACTTGATGAAAAGAATGCCCTCATCGGCCTAAACAACCGATTTGCAGCTATTATTGAGAAGAATCAAGATTTGGAGTTGGCAAACTCTACTTTGAGAAAGGAGGTCGGAACAACACCTAACTAATAATATTTTCTTCCTCTTTTGATTGTTTCATTGTAATCGAATCAAGTCAAATCTTTTAACTTTGCTACGTGATACCATAATGGCTTTGGTCTGAACCTTTTCTGACAGATCCAACGAGAAAAGGAAACAACTGTTGTGACCATCACTCGACTTAAGCACGCTCATGAACTAGATTTGGGCAATACTCGTAAACAATTGCAAGATGCCGAAAGAGATATGGCCAAATTTGACGCTGAGCGTGACAAGATGCAAAAAGATCTTAACGATGCCAAGGCCAAGTAAGTATAGAATTTGATTTTGAGTCTGATAAGCTCATAATTGTACTTATTTTAACCATCTGCGTGTAAATTAGCGAAGATTTATGTAATATTTTATGAATAGGCACGACAAAAAGGCACAAGAAGCTGCTGCTTTGCAGAAAAAATTGTTTGACGCTGAACAACATATTAATAAGGTCAACACCGATTTGCTAAATGCCGGGCAAAATAATAAGGAACTCCACAATGCAAACAAGGTAAGTTTTTAACAAGTACAAAGGTGTGATTTCTTAAAAAACTATTTTACATTGCTCAAATTCTAATTGCAGGATTTGGGAGATGAAAACGATCGTCTGGCAGATGAATTGAGTGCCTTAATCAAGAAACTGGAAGATGAAATCATAGAAAAAGTGGAGCTCAAAACTGAACTCCAGGTTAACCAGCAGGAAATGGTTTCCAAAGCTCAGGTTTTTGATCAAGAAATGGCAAACATGCACACACGGCGTCAATTGGAACTCGATGAAATTGATGGAAGACTCCAGAAGGTAAAACTAAACTTTGACAGTTTTTTTTGTTCCAGTTATACTAAATTTGAGATTATAATTTTCTCACAGGAGTACGAATCGAAATTAGCTGACGATATTCAGCTCCTTCGAAACGAATATGCAATTCAATTAGCTGCTAACAAGGAAGCCCAAGATGAGCTTTACAAAGTGAAGGAAGCTGACATGAAAGCTCAGGTCCAACGTTTGAAGGATTTGATCAACAATAAGACCCAAGAACTGGCTTATGTCACTGCTAAGATGGAAGCTACTCTGCCCAAGATTTCTGGGTTGGAGGGTGAAATATTTACGCTTCAACAGATTATCAAAGATCTGGAGCAAAAGATTAAGGAGGATCAAAATCGCTATGAAGGAGAAAAACGGAAGAAGGATGCTGAGAATGAACAATTGCGTGCGGATAAAGATCGACTCATCAAAGACTATCGCGATTTACTCGATACGAAGGTGGAATTATACAACGAGATTGCAACTTACCAAATGTTGCTAGAAAGAGAAGAAAGACGGTGAGAGCTCATTTTTATCAAATTTGGAAACTAGCAATAGTAATCAATCGAATTTCGCTAAACTCTCATCGGGTTAACTAAGAATTTAGTCCTAAATCTAATATTGTTTTCAGAATCAGTGTCACTCCGGAGCCATTTGAACGTCACAAGAAAACATATTCCGATAAAACTGAAGAAACCCGTACATCCAGGTATACTGGAACCAAAATTTAAACATTTGAAGTGAATTGAAACCAACAATGGCTAGGATATGCTAACGTTACCACCTCTGCCCAACAATTTTGAAGTATGAATCTCTACTCTATCGCACCGTCGCGGAAATCGTGCTTTCGTTTCATCCTACTCTAATTTTGATTAGATCTGTCATGAGACCATAGCTCTTTCAACAGAAACTGAACATAAAATATATAATACAAAATGCTTTCTTCATTAAAAATAGAATTTGATTCGTTTTGAATGTAATTTGTAAATATGTGTGCGATTTATTACGATTCGTTTATAATTTGTATATATGGTCAAGAAAGAATCTACTATGCGATAATGCGATATTATATAAGATTCCGACAAAGTTCATTCAGAAGTAAGCATCTAACAACAAGATTCGAACCTGTCTACTTAGACATCCTAGAGTTTCGTCAAGCTTCACACCATAATTTTGGAAGATCAAGAAAAGAACCTAAATACTAAAGATTAACTAAACTACAAATCTAGCTACTTCTCGTAATTATACTTGTGATGTACCAACAGTGCACTCTGAACAACCGTTCACTTGAGAGTTGAGAGCCTAGTAGTTTATAGCTAAAACAGCACGTTTTTGAAATTCAAAGTTACTGAGCGTAAAAGCGTAACTAAACAACTGAAGAAGTAAATTTTATGTTAACTCAAAAGTTGTCTAACATCCTCACATATGTATATAGAGATTTCATGATCCTTCACTCATTTAAAACTAATACAACTAAAAATCAATCATCTTCTTCCTCAAATTCTTCCTCCTCTTCGTCAATTTCGATATCATCGTTGGCAGTTACTGAAATTAATGCCCTGGAGGAAAAGAACTTTTTTTTAAAGAAGTTGAAGTTATATTTAAAAAAAATGTGCACTTGTTTGGTTTAAGAGCTTACCGCTCCAGAATAACTTGTCCCTCTTTGTACTCTTGCTCTTTTCGGGTCGCAAATTCATAAGCCCAGCCTAGTTTGGCGTTACAACCCTTACAGAAGACATCCCTCACGATGTGGGCTCCAGTCAACATTACTCGACTTTTAGGCTCACTGCAAAAGTAACAAGTTGATGCAAGAAAGGTTCTCATACATTGTATGTCAACAAATCAAAGTATGACAAAAATTTCAAAATTTGTTTGATTGAGGTGTCCTAACCTGTACTTGAGATTTATTACACGACTAAAGAGGTAGGCTCGTCCAGTGGATCCTTTGAACTCTTTACTTTGTAATTTGTCTTCATTTGTTAACGCTGCATCACAGGTACGGCAAGAGTACAACCGAGTTCCTCCGTCCATCCGTTCCAGAAATATTCGACCCATCTTCTCCCAAATCTATCTAGCTCCGAATTCGAAGTCAGAGGAGCTCCTCTACCTTTAGGCACATAAAAATATGACATTTAGAATATACTCTTATTAAATTATGATATGTACCCCAGCCAACAAAATCCCAATTAATGCGAAAGGTCAACGTATGTATTATGCCAACATTTAACAACCGAGCGCACAAATATGGCTGTATGGCCAGCAAAGACTAAACTGAAATCTGTAAGATTCTTGACAAATTTACGCTCCATTAATTTCTACAAAGAAAATTGATTGTACTTGATTTTTAGCCATTCTCTTGCCAGTGTTCAATCAAAGTTATATCACTTGTACTTCACCTGAAATCTGAAGAGACAAATAATTAATTTTGACTTACCACCAGCCAATATCCAGCGCAGTTATTACTGAGGCTGTCGAGTCCAAGTCCAAATCCTGGTCGATGGAAAATAACAAGAATGACAAATGAGGAAATGCAAATACTAAAAACTACACTGAAATATTTGACATTTATTGAACTTACTTGCAACTCGCAGTGCAGTAGTGGACCACTTCAATTCTTCATTCCAATTCCGAAGGCCAGTGCACAGCACAGTACTGTGAGTGTCCAGTTGATTATGACGTAATTGTTATCTTATCACTTGTTCAACATTCATTAATTCGAACTTTAAACGAATTCCGAAGCACTTTAAAAGTGTTGAACCATCTGGGACTGGGATTTAGTGGATTTTGTTTTGTTTTCATGATAATGTGTTGGGGTTGGGAATTGAGAAGAGGGGATTGACCAGATGACTGACTCACATGCTTCCATGCTGCATGCAACACCAAGGCAAGGGAAAAATGTAAACATTCGAGTTCGAGTCCACGAGATTCTATAGGCAAACCTTGCTTGGCAACTCGAAAGTTGAAACTTGGGGTTTCCTTGAGGGGAGAATATTTGCAAAGTAAAATCCTCGTGTGCTCATTTCTGTGTAGAAGCACGACGCAGGCGCACGTGTATACACAGGCGCATGCGCAGTGTACACAAATCTAATTGGATCCGGATGGTGGTCACTAAATTAGGTCATTCATGGTATCAGGGTCAGGTCAAATATACGTCGTTACAAATGTTAACGTGTAGACGATGTTACATTAGTTGTAAAGTGCATCTCAAAGTTTAGGCAAAGGACTTTCTTGCGTAGGCTCACGTGCATTCGCATTCTGTAAATGTGTTGCAAATTGCGTCGCAAAATCCATTTCGCAAAGTTGGAATTGCGACAGGTATATAATATGCATTCTGTGCAGAAATCAAGGATAAGGTATTGAATTGAAATCAACTGCCGGGTGCGGGTGGTGGGTAAAAATGCAACAATCTATTGTAAATAATTTTTTGACGTGTACGTCGTGTCACTACATGATTTTGGTCCGGTTCGCAGTCATGGCGCTTTGGAGGTTTCAAGATTGGCTTCAGACTTCTAGAAACGGCTGGCAGTGTTTCTGTAGGCACAGCACATCCATGATTTTTTAGAGCTGATTTGATTAGAAAAATTATCATTTTGCAGCAGGGTTGGCATTAGGATTAGAGCCAGAATATCTGAGAGCGATGAGCTCACTGCTTGTAAAACATTCAGCCGCTGTGAATCTGTTGAAATACTGAATTGTAAACTACGAAGTTGTTTTGCCATTAATTGTGTTTCATTTTGTCAATTTTGCTTGGATGCATTCATTGTGTTAATTAATTTTATTAAGATGCAATAAAGATGCATTTTTACTACAGAGCTTGATTAAAAATTAATGTTAGAGAAATTTTCAAAACTTTAACAGTATCTTGTATATAGACCACTGAAAATGTCAATTCTGTTCCGTATGGTATAACAGCATTAGACACTGAATTGAAATTTTTGCTCACTAATTATTAAAATGCGGCGAGTGTTTTGGGTACGCTTCCTCGGGAGAAGATTCTGGGGAGGTGTTTTATTGCATGCACGAAGTGCCATGCTATACAGTCTTCTGGTCCGTCTGTCATCAAGCTCTCGGTCGCAAAGTTTGA
>JAQGCM010002239.1:0-11825 GCA_034699705.1 Hymenaphorura dentifera
GCCTGCCTGCTTTCCAGTTTCCAACCCAAACTCTGCTTGTATGCACGCCAACTACTTACTCACTTCCATAATATGGATTACGTCGACCGACCTTCCTTACAGCTCACGTGTGCCACCGCCACCTTAAGGTAGGAGTGTTGCTAATGGAAATGTTCTTCATCTTGCGAAAAGAAAAAGCAAAAAAAAAAAGTGAGAAATTCGTCTTCGTCGTCGTCGTCGTCAAGTCGAGTTGCGACTTGCGAGTTGCGATCCACGACTCTAAACAAAGTTGTACTACTTTTAAGAGTGACAACATACAATTTCTCTCTCAATCCTTGCTCAAAACTGAATTCTCCGTCCTACCCGGCAGCAGCAGCAATGCAATGGTTGGGTTTGGGTTTTACCTTGTAAAATACCTCCCTTGAATACGTCGGGAATTTCGGATATATCCGAAATTTCATGGCACAACCAGCTCCCGCTCCCGCACCTGCCTGCCTGCCTTGGAAAACTTATTCTCTGCCTGACTTTGACTTGACTTGCAGCCTTAGTCTTGGATAAAAAGAAGAAGAGTCGTCGTCGTCAAATAATTTAGAAAAGATTGACTCTGCTGCTGCTCGCTAGCTCTGCACTGCTAGCTTAGCTAGTCTAAACTCATTACTCACAAAAACTTTATTCTGCAAAACTTAAGTTTTGTTCTTCTGAGTTGATACATCGTAGCACTTATGCAATGTAGTGCAATGCATGCATAAGTGCTTCCACGTGTTGCACTTGCACATGGAGACACTTTGACTTTTTTTAGTTAAGAGTTTTTTTAAAAAAGTAATTCACATTTGCATGAGCAGTGCAGTGCAGTGCGAATGTACAGAAAGGGCAGGAGCTAGTAGTTGCCTGCCTACCTAATTACTCAAAGGAATTCATCCGTTTCATGCCACGAAGGCAAGATTACATTCTCTTATGTACGTGTCTTACATGGGTGTTCAATTTTAGAGCCATTTTTTTAGTTCTTCTTCTTCTCAAACTCAAACGACTAATTTTTATTTGTCTCGTCAGTCAAGTCAAGTCTCTCCTTCCGTCTTCTCGACTCGACTCCTCCAAAGATAAAATTGTTTCTCAAGTTCCAACTCTCTAGTCTTGGTCTTAGTCTAGCCTTAGAAGCTATTAAATGATTACTACGGCTGTGGCGAAAAAGAGCTTTGTTAAATTCTGATTCTGATTCCTCATGAGTTTTTCTACGCCCTACCTTTTGTTATATTGCATTGCAGTGCAGTGGAGTACTTAAACCTTTATTCTTATCAACCTCATCGTCGTCATCGTAATATTGTTGCCAATTTGCTAACTGACTAATCCTGCAAAAATGCATGCATGTAAGTCAGAGTCTTCAGAGTGGATTAGGAGTTGGTATAGACCCAGACCAGACCTGCAAATTGAGCAGGCAGCACCTGAACCCCTGCCTATTGGATTCTATCGCATGCATGATGTGAGCCCTGTACTTACTGCACTTTCCTTTGACGAAAGGAGCAAAATGTGGTCGGTCCTAGTCCTGAGGTAATAATTAATCCCAGAGGTGTCCGTCGTCCGTGTCTCAGAGTTAACACCCTCAACATTGCAGGAAGCAAAAAAAAGCTCCAGTTTAATAACTGAGTGGAATGAGTGCACGTCTGAACAAAGTACAAAGCTTTGTGATATAATGTGACTCAGATTCGCAAGGCTCAATTAGCTCAATGCCAGTGCAGAGCAGACTGCATGCATGCAACAAAGTCATATTATTTCGACACCCTCACATCACACATCACATCACACCGTCAAAGTCCCGTCCCATTCTCTCATTCCGTTCCTAACATTTCAGACTCAGACTCAGCTCAGACTATTTCATTATTACTTCATTTTCACCTTTCCTCCCTTCCTTGCTGCTTGCGAAGCAACTCTGCAATGCAACCCTCAACTCAACGTGACAAATTCCATGTTCTTTCTGCCAGCAAGAAAGGAAAAAAAACAAGGGACTCTCATGTCATCACGTAACGAACGGCTTAGACGTGAGTATTGCTCTCACACTTATGTGAATACAAATATGATGAATCCGACAGTCGACGTCGACAGTGTCAAGAAAAAGAAGTACAGAATTGCATTGCACTGCATCGCCCTGCACTGCATCGCTTTGTCGAAATGTCGAAACTTTCGTAGTCAGTCTTCTACAGTACAGTAGTTGGTTGGTCGGTCGGAGTTCCTTCCTGGGTTCGTTTCGTTCTACAGCTAGCTTCAATTTTTTTCTTCTTCTCCCTTCATCCTCGTGTCGTCCTAATATGAGAGTAAAGGGAGCCAGAGTCGGAGCCAGGTAGGATACGGAAAGTGCGAAAATTCCAAGTCTGACACGAATGTTTCGCCCACTTTCTTTCCTTTCGTTAGCGGGATAGCGCCGTGGCATTAATAACGACGACTATGACATGCTATTCAATTTCTACAACCTCCAACGCACGATACGAACACTGAACACCTTTTGCCAGAGTTCATTGAAACTGAAACTACATTCTTACACACACACACGTGGAGTGCAAAAATAGAAGGAAGAAAAAGCCCAGCCCGAGCATTTTAGGACCTGAAAAAATGTTCTAAAGGGAAATCAAATGGTTTATCATTTTGCACCTTAACGTATGAATGACTATGACTACGACACGTTCTTGCTCCGACTCCGACTCCGAGTTTGAATGGGAACCTGGTCCTCCTCGTCCTCCACGTCCTAGACTAGACCCATGTTTATTGCTGCTCTATACCCGAATTAACAATAAAAAGGAACCAAATTATATGTAACTATGCAGCAGCAGCACCAAAAGGTGACTGACTACTAGACACGTATAGTTCCCAAAATTCACATTATGTTCCACGACTACGAGTACGAGACCGACCTGGAGAGCACCGCCTTTTTGATAATAATGGCATAAAACTGACTCTGACTCTGCTCTGACTCTGACTCTATTTTTTTACTAGGCGAGACCGAGACCGACCCGTGCATAGTAAACTCCAAACAAAACTCATGCGATTCCATAATAATAATATGTGAAGTTGACGGGTTCGGTTGACTTTGTGAGTTTTGTTCATGGCACAAAATATGGAGAGAGCAAGCTAACAATACATTTTGGGTTTTCTACGCTAATGTAAAAGCAAAAGAAAGAAAGCACACGTGCTGTGCCCTGCTTGTGCTGGGTAGGATGGTAGCCAGCCGACTCTCGGATATTTTCGGAGCTAGGCTGCTTCATATTGCCCACATTCTCACACAACCTCAGCAAACTTTCACTCCAAGTTTTTACTACTTCTATGCACAGAGTACATAGGCTACGGCTATGTACGTACATTACATTTGTGTCAATACCCGGGTATTTTCAGGCAGGAATACCAGCAGGACTATGTTCTCCGTTCTCCTATGTATGTTCTCTCTCTCTGCTTTTTCCTATACATTATGTATGTATGCCATGCCACGGCTAGATGGGTAGGTCTAAATGTCCGATCTACTCAAAAGTGCACATGTGGGGAACGGGTGTTAACATGAAACTACATTACTACATTACATTAGATTACCAATGGAAATAGGAAATGGTCGAGGTTAGTCCAAGTCCAAGTCTACAAGTCCAGTCAGCCAGTATCAGCTGCTGCTGCTGTTGTCGCTAGTGCTAAGTGAATGGAACAGGTAGACTACTAGACTGGACTTTTGCCCATTACTACATACTACAACTACACACATTCCATTTGGATGTGAAATAATGTTGCTCCAAGTAGAGAAGAAGATGTGGCAGTGGCAGCAGTATGTGTGTTTACAACTTTCATGCCATGCTTGCATGTGATGTTGAGCATTTTGGGAAGAAGGAACGGAATGGAAATGGAAGGAATGGAAGGAAAAGCAAGGAAAGGATTGGGATTGGAACCATTCGCATTCGAATAGAAACTGTGTTCAAGTTTTTATATCTAGGTTAATGTATGGAATGAAGGATTCATGGCTCCTTAAATGAATGAAGGGATTGGATTATGGGGCTACCAAGTGCCAAGCTCCAACCCAAGCAAGCAGCTAGCTCGTCCAGGGTTACGGCGTACTCGGAGGTACCAAGACCAGAACAAGAACCAGAAAGGTATCACAAGGTATCCACTACTACTACGTACTGTACGTCAACTCAAGAGACTACACCCAGCCAAATTGTTGGAACTGGACAGATCCGAACCGAACACTCTCGTTCTAGCCCCAAAATCTTTCTTTCGGTCTTTTTAACCTTTTGCTGCATTTTAACCTGGTTGTGCTAATAAGATAGCTCATTTGATGGTAAATGTGTGCACTACATCTAGTACATTACATATAAAAATCAACATATGTTTCGATTATTAGCATGGCATAGCCAATTCCGTATAAAAATCAAGCCGTGAAAATTTCTTCAATTTCAGAACAAATGTCCCAAAAAGTAAAAAGAATGTCTGCAGTTCCTTAGAAATTTATTAAACACGCTTTGGGCCATTTCACTTGAAAAATTTGCAGGAGCAGATAACAGGGGATGATACAACTTTTTTTAGACGATGAAATCCAATGTTATATTAAGGTCAAATACGTAGCAAAGTAAATTTTGTCCATTTCATAGGTCCAGTAGGTCAGATTCTTTGGCTTTAAGAAAAGATAAACTTTGGCTTTTCCCAAAAACTTCTAAGAATTCCGCAGCGCACAAGTAAAGTTGAAGTACATGAGCGACGGGAATTAAAGTTCACTTGCGTTGCAACTTGCGAATGGATAAAGAATCAAGTGCTTAATCGAAAATAGAAAAACATGTTTTGTATTCAAAACACTACATTGCAGTGGCAGTGTAGAAGTAGAGACACAGAGAATTTCAAAAATTTCTGGAAAAACTCAAAAACTCTTCGCGCTGCGGTTTCACGAGCTAGAAAAACATATAGACGGGGACGGAAATCTCCGGAAATCACTCAATCTTATAATTAGTCGGTGGTCGGTGGAATTTTTTTTTATGGTCTGAATGAAACTGACGTGGCGACACCCTTATCAACACTGCCAGTACTACTGTACTGGGATTTTCTGTGCAAGAAAAAAGTCTATGTTTTGCAATTTGCAATGGCAATGATCGCATCGCAACAAAATGAACATGAACACAACACTTTATCTAGACACATGAAAATGTGGCCCGAAATTTCCGTTTGAGATGCGAAGATGCGACACAGAGATGAAATGAAAGTTTTTTGGGACTTGGTTCTTTACTTTCCCCAAGCATTGCGTTGCGTAAAATCTGTTTGCTCTGGAAAATGCAATTAAAGGAAGGAGAAGAAGAGAAAATGAAAATGAACTCACAGGGGATTGGTCGCATTCCAGTAGATGTCCGGAAGACGTACTCCAACCGATTCTTGTGGAAGTGACTCCAAAATATAAAGAAGGAACAAAAGAAGACCAAAGTACAAAGCCATGAGACCCATGGACGCTGATTTTCTTCTTCTAAATCACTTCCGACTCTAAGCAAATTATTTTGTATTATCTTCCTTCCTTTCTCCCGTCCCGGTCCTCCGCTTCTCCGGAAAAATAACCAAGCAAGGCAGGCAGGCAGACAGACTTGACAGATTCCAAATGAACCAGCTGTGCGTACGTAAGTACGTAGTTCGAGCTCAGTTCAACCGATCCGATCCGAATTTCTCCCACTACTTTTTTCTTCTTCTTTCTTGGTTTCTTGTTTGGCTTTAGCTGCTACTGCTGCTTTTTTTGAATTGAATCAGGATCAGGACCAGGGTTTGTGGGTGTATGGCCACGGACCACAGGCAGGCAGGCAGTTGAATCTAAGTTTCTGGAGAAATTCTAGGAGAGGCGAGTGTGGACTCGTGATTCAATCGATTGGAACTAATTTACAAGTTGTCCAGGGGAGAGGTTGAGCAGAGTTGTTCCATGCATGGGTTCCCACTGACTGGTCTATGTCAAGACATTGGAAATTCCATTAGAATGGAAATGACATGACCCGCTTCCTCTCCAGTAACACCACCACCACCGCCACTACCAGCAACTGTTCTCTCTGCTCTGCTTCTTTTTTTTCACGTTTTTTTATCCAGGTTTTTTCTTTCTGCTTCTTCTCTCCGGTAGTAGCTAGTATTTCTGATGTTCTTCTTCTTCCTTCTCTCACCCAAGCCTCGTTCCTAACCTAAGTCTTAGTCGAGTTCACACCTCATTTCGCTCCCGATTTTATTTCCCATTTTCCATGTGTACATTCTATGAGGAGAATAAAAATCCTAGCAGTGGAGTGAGCAACCAAAAGGATGTCTTCTCTAGGTAGTCATTTCCGGGGATTTCTCTCGCCTTTCAATTTTTAGAGTTGACGATGACGAGGACGACGAATTCAGGCACAGCATAGACGACAGCACATCAGAGTTACTTACGTACGTACGTACGTGAAAAATAAATAAAAGTTTTCGACGAGGAGAAAGTACGAAAGTGTCAGGCTCGGCGGCTAGACAATCGCCGTTGTTTTATGTATTGAATAATGTTAAAACACTAGCAGAAGCACTTTTCAGGCACTGCACTGGAAATGTAAGAATCGGTGACTTGACTGGGTGCTGGCGGTGGGCACTTTGCTGTACAGGTAGACGAAGACGAAGGAATAACAAAACAAATAGTACAAGTTTGAACGTTAGTATTTATGTTCAAAGTTATAAATGGATCTTCCATAAGTCGAATAAATGTCCATTAGTGTCTAGAAGAAAAATGATAAATTGATTGCATGCATTGGCTGGCATTTGGACTTACACTGCACTTTCTCTCTGTCCATTCATAAATTCTCGTTGCCCAAAACTACAACGAACGAACGAGCGAGTGGTTGATCAGCATAAAATTCTTGCTCTTGCTATTTTTATTTCGGGGGCCAATTGGGTCAGCCAAATCACACAGAACAGCTAAAAGTCCAGTGGGAAACAACTAATCTTTTCGTGTCCCACTCGTCGTAATTTGTTCCAACGTTTTGTTCGATCCTTACAAGATTCATAGACGAGGGATTTTCTGCTTGCTGGCTGGCTCTGACTTTAATGGTGGAAAAGTCAGTAGTAAGTTGTCTAGTTGTCGAGAACTTTGTTGAAGGAGTAAATAAGTTCTTAACGGGCTTATTGGTGAAATGGCAAATTGGTTTTCGACTAAAGAACCACGTCGACGTCGACGACGACTTCCTTGTGGGTTCTTCTGAAGCAATAACTGAAGCCAGAGTCTCTCGAATGACTCCTCCAACTCGACCCAACGACAACAAACTTTTGTTGTCTTTTCGAAACCAAAGTTTCTCCTTCCTTTTCTTTTTTGTTAAAAGTTAAAAATAACGCTAAACGTCAAGTCAAGTCTTGTCTAGCTTCGATTTGAACTTAGACCAGACGTGCGAGTTTTGCTTTGCTTTGCTTGGGTTTTCGGTTTTCGGTTTTTCTTCTGGAGAACAGAATTGAATCTTAAAGTCAGTCGAGTCGATCTCAGTCACATGGACACTTGCATCAGCCTTGCAGTTGCAAGACTGGAGCTGGAAGCGAAAAGGAGACAATGATGATTGATTGTGATGTGAAGAAGCACTTTGACTTTCCAGGAGCTATCAACCTTCTCCAGAAGTACTTTCTACTATTACTACTACTCCGACGACGACTACTTTCTCCAGGAGAATCGAAACAGTCACAGTCGACACTCGTATATTCAGAAGAGCTCCTAGAGTCGAGTCGAGTCTGGAAAAGGGCACCGGGGATAGCTAGTGGCTTTGGTTTGAGTTTCTAGGACTCGCTCTACTTCTAGAATGACAATGACGATGACGACGTCGACGAAGACGACGACGACAATCGTTGTTCCGCTTTCTTGTTCAACGTTTTTGCACAAAGCGAGTGCCAGTAGAACAACAGGAGTACGAGTAGTTGTTGGCGGTAAACCAATGTGTCAGCGTGTCTTTGATTTGCTGTTTGAGTTTTTGACTTGGCCCTACCTCGCCTGCCACCACAAATCACTCATTGATGACTTCCTCTGTTTTCAAAAAGTTATTTTTTGCAGTCAGAGTCAGAGCTGAAGGTTTAGAAGAACACAAGTTAATAATAATGTAAGATTCGAAGCACGAACGTGAACAACAATCACAACTTTTCAAAAAGAAAACCTTTTTTGCTTGCTCTGACACTGACTTTGCCCAATTTGTCACAAAATCAATTAGTCAACCCTTGGAGCCAATCCTCGGTGAGTAATTGTGTTCAAAGATCTATCAATCCATCAATTTTCCAGCACCACTTGTCTATTCAGAGCTACTGGCTGGCTGTGCACACACAAAAGTTTTTCGTCTCAATCAAATAATGATGATCGAGTTGAAGACAAATTCTGCAATCTGCAATCTGCAATGGTCACAACTTTTCCAGTCGGGGCGGAAGTTATATTACCAGCATTTGCACTTTTACACGTTTCACTTGTGTACGTAAGTACACGTCAAGTTTGGCAAAACTTTTTTTTTCCTTGGGACAATTTTTGCTGCACACACACTTGACGATTGTATGGAGTGAGGGATTTGGACCCTGTCAATTATTGTTAGTTTGTTAGCTAGTTTTAGCTTTTAATTGTTCGCGAGCGATAAAAGCTTTCACTCACTCCTTCCTGTTCCTAAGTTCCCACGCAATTAGTAAACTTGGATTAACTTTTGCAGCAGCAGCAGCAGAACTCACTGCTCAACTTCCAAGAAGAAACAAAGTTTTGCACAAAGATGTCGGAAAGACAACAGGTTTAATTAACGCACGGCAAACTCAGAGTGGGGAATCGTCTCGCGGATTGTCTTGCGAACGCGAATTCAGCGAATGTGAATTTGTCGAAAAGTTTCAGAAATGACTTTCAACAAGCTGCATGAAAAACAAGCACGCAGCAATGCAATGCAATTCCTTGCGAATTTTAGTAGCAGGCGGAAATGGTGCTATTAAACCAAGCAAAGTAGCACTTGTGCGTGTGTAGATTCCGGTATAAAATTGTGATTAAATTTATTCGGCAAGAAATAAAGATGACCGAGTGAGTGTCTTGTACTCGTGTAAGGATAAACACCACGTTATGTAATGTATGTGAATCTTGAATATTTTTTGTGTTGTATCTCTTTTGACCAACCAGTCTACGTTGGATTGGACAGATCAGCAGAATCCGTAGCTTGCGGTGCTCTCGCTGGATCTGTCTTGGAGGCAGACAAAGTTTAGACTGAACTGGAACAACCCTAGGAGTAACTTTTAGAGTGTAAACAGTTTTCGAGAAGGATATATCTGAGCAAGTCCAACTTACCAAGTCTTCGTCGTCGTCGTCGACGTCCCAACCAGTAACCAGTATGTGTTCAGTTCAGTTCAGTTCGGGGAGCTTTTTTTGTTCCTACTGCCTGCCTGCCTGCGCACCCAGCTCGGCTCCAACTCAAACTCAACCATGCATTTGAATCCAATGCACAGCACAGAACAGAACACTAGATTCGGGTTTTTCCTCCTGCCCTGGTTCAATCCAATCCAATCCTCCAGTTTTTCATGGTTAGCAATGGAACATTTACAAGGGCTGTGCACCCAGTGCGAGTTGTTCAGAAATGAAATTCGGCGAAAATTTTTGTCCGCTGGAGACTTGAATTTTAAACTAGCTTAAAGGGTTCATGATCGTGTCTTAAGCTACAAGCGAGCTTTTGCGTCCAGCCTTATAAAAAAAAATTAAAAAATTCCCGGAAATTCGAAATATTTTCCGAGGTATTAGCCTAACACTAAAATATTCAGATAAGTCGACTTCTTGAAAATCCCAAATCGTACCCAAATCTCAGAACGCCTTACTGACTTCAATGCTGCAAAATCTCAACTCGCGTATGTACAGAACTTTCTCCAGTGCAGTGCGATCTGATTTAGTGAAAATTTCAAAAATTTCATCGCATTTATGTACAAAGCTGGCAAGCCACACACTAGTCCACAGTTTTCTGATATGTATAATAATAAAAAAATCAGAAGAATCGGAGGGGATCACATCGAGTAGTTCCCTTGTTAGGAAGTTTGAGTCAGTGAGAAGACCAGGACGGTAGGACCAGGACCAGTTTACCAAAAAAAAAAGGAACCAGGGAGACAAAAAAATATGGGACGATCTCATGGATAGCCAGAGTAAGGCAAAGCAGAGTCGAAGTCGAAGTAGACTAGTAGAATACAATGTAATGTAAGGAATGGAATGGAAAATCGTGTAGCCATGTTCATGCTGCCTGCCTGATGCCTGCACGTTGAAGATGAGAATGAAAAGAGTTCGGTTTCGGGGTTTTGCTTTGCATTTTACTTTCGCCTTTTGCTCTGGGCTGGTCGTGAGCAGCCACGGCCACGGCCACAGCACAGTCGGTTCTCTTTTTTCCTCAGGCTCAAGCAAAAGCAAATGTGTTCCACTAACTCGTCAAGGAAATGCAGGCCTTGGATATGGTTCTTCTAACAAATCTGATCTTTGTCGAAAAAGACAAACCAGAACCTCAATATAATGCATTCACAGAACTCACACAGGAGAGATGGGGATCGGGCCGGGTCGGAGGGAAGCCATCATGCTCCTCCTGCCTGGTACAAAGTGAACTTTGAATTCACCCGCCATCCGTATTGCTCTGCATGGCGGTGGCGATGGCGGTGGCGGTGGGTACAGGCAGGGTAATGGGACAGTAGAAAATTTAACTGATTTACCGTTAACGTTGCATGCAAAAAAAATTGCAAAACTATAGTTGGATTTTTTTAGCGAAAAATCCAACTTCTTGGATTTTTCGTTCAAAAAATCCAATTTCTTATCCAACTTCTTGGATTTTTCGTTCAAAAAATCAAACTTCTTGGGTTTTTTGTTCAAAAAATCCGACTTCTTGGATTTTTCGCTCAAAAAATCCAACTTCTTGGATTTTGCGCTCCAAAAATCCAACTTCTTGGAATTTTCGCTCAAAAAATCCAACTTCTTGGATATTTCGCTCCAGAAATCCAACTTCTTGGATTTTTCGCTAAAAAAATCCAACTTCTTGGATTTTTCGCTCCAGAAATCCAACTCAGGTGGATGATCAAATTAAAATTTTGCGTTGAATTATGGCCAGTTTATTAGAAATTGTTTCTAGCACTTTGCGGAGTCAAAAGCAAATATGGAGCTTGATATTCAAACATTTGCAAAAAAAACTGAATTCTGAATTGGCACGGCGGAACGAGTGTTATGCCTCATTATAGTACTTGGCTAAATTGCACTCTCACTTTCACCCTGACTCTAACGTCACGCTGATGTGAAGGGTAAAATAAAAATTGCATTCATAGTTCACAGCAAAATTTTTACTTACTTAGACGTGATTTTCACGTCACTCGTCAAAGTTGAGCTGCGTTCAACTTTGGAAAAGCACGTGAAAGTGAAATTTTGATGCGAGTGACGGTTGCTATAAACGCCCACGAGTGAAAAGCAAAACTTCACTCGTCACGTCGAGTGAAATTTTTCTGCGAGTGAAATTTTCAATCTGGGACTATGAATGAAAATTTGTCTTCACACGAGTGAAATTTTGCTGCGAGTGAAATGGCACACGAGAAACGAGGCATTAACATTAGAATTTAGCATGCATAAGTAATTTGCAAATGTATTATTCGAAATCGTACACTCCATTTCAGTTTCTTAAGATATTTTAGGTTTTGTCAAAATACTCTCTGAATTTTGAATTGGAGCACAAGTAAATATTTGCATCGCGAGGCTAGGAATGTCTGAATTTGTAGAATACATAACTTCTTGTGAGACTCCTTGTAACTCTTAAAAGCTTTTACATTTGAGTTTAACATACAGGGTGAGTCAGAAAGAATAGAACACTTTTGAATCAATATAGCTGGCGAACGGTTTGACCGATTTTCTTGCG
>JAQGCM010002240.1:0-11817 GCA_034699705.1 Hymenaphorura dentifera
TGAAATACATTAGACGGTAGGGAATTTTGTACGCCCTTCGCCGAACTTCTTAGAGGGGAAGAGAATGTCTGACAGTTTCCAGAGGCAAGACCGATCAATTAATCAAACTGCGTTGTAGATATCATATCGTGACATTTTCTCATGAGTTCATTACCATTTAGCAAGTAAATCCAAAAATCTCTACAGTATAAAAATACGATCGTCTTATAGTGTAACTTTTAGGTTTCCTGAGATTCTTTATTCTAACTACTGTACATCTAAGGCCATCACGTCAAAAGTTGTTGAGTTCTTCGAAAGCATATTTCTGAGAAATGTCGACTTTTCGAAGAGGCTGTTGGGTCTGATAATCGAATTTGTAAAAAGGACACCGTCAAACGTTAGTTTACGGTGTGAAAATTGTCAAGAATCCTTCAAAGTTGAAGTAAATAAGTAACAATATAATAGGGATTTAACTGCGATTCCTTAATCCCAGACAAACTGGGAGGGCTGAGGATTAGGGCGGCTCAGAATAATAAAAACCTTAGAACTTTCTCCAAGACTTTGATTCGTGTGAAACTCGTTGTTGTTTGCTGGGTTTGGCGCATTCCTTTTCAACGCTCTCACGGGATTCGGACTAAAAATGTTGAAGGGCCCTTAAAAGGATTAAACATGAGTGCATATTTCACCTCTAAGTCAGCATTTTTGAATGCTGTCGAAATAACTAAGGAGGGATTATGCCTCAGACGAGAACAGCACATTCGTATTGTATGTATTATTTACGGACGGACACCAGGAGGGTACTTGAAGGAATGGTCAAGTACATTCCGTGAAAAGAAACTTAAGAAACTGAAGTGAACTATCTTAATTCTCCTGTTGTCAGAATTTTGGCGATTGTAGTTTAAAATTGTAAAAATTGTAAAACTTACCGCATCCTTCACACAGAATACTCTCAAGCGCCTTAACATTCTTCTTATTGACGAGTTCAGGTGAGAAGACAGGGACCAAGTGGGCATCCAATTTGGAAGCAAACACAAAGTACTTTCGCCCCGTCTTAACTGTTGCTTTTGGGGGAACACATTTAGGCACTACTGAATTGTCACTAATCCTACCTTGTAGTGCTGGAGAGGTCATGGAGGATTTTTTAGTATTTCTTGAATTGACCATCAAACCACTAACACTTCGCAGATTGCTGCTAGCTTCATTTGGATGATTATTGTTACTCATTGTTGCCATCGGTCGTTGACCAATGCCTGAATGTGGCTGAAGGTTTGGACTAGTACTATTATTTAGTGGGCTGGGGTTATCAAGGAACTGGAGTCGGATTTGGGGTCTTCGCCTCAAAAGTGGGGCATCACCTTTGACAATCCTGTGTAAATCGAAGGTTACTCCGAATGTGCCGTCCTTTCGGACTTCACTCCTTGACCTTGCTGTCCCTTCGATGACTAACTGACTCTCCCAAACTTTAGCAGTGAGGTCAATTCGATAAATGTCAGCGTTAGCACTCAGATTAGAAGGCCAAACAGACGGCCCTTCCAAGAATGGACAGTTTCGACTCACTTTGTTCAAAGGGGGCCGTTGTAATTGTGGAGGGCCAGGCCCGGTGGTCGTCTGCAGCATCCTTGAGGATGACGGCCGGCACTCCACAACATGGAATGGAAATGAGATGAACATTAAAACAGATACGGCAATTGTCCACAGCACAAGATTTATGTATTTCATCGCGGATGGGTCGTCGTCAAATCAGATCTTCCTGAAGACGAAGGCAGAGATATTGCCGGATAATTTATTCCAGGTTTTCTCTGCTTTGAGTCTCTTCCCAGCGGTAATACATCTAGCATCATCTTTACTCAATTAGATCGGTTCTAAAATCGGAGAATTCTGATCGCAAATTTTGCAACTGTAGCTTGTAAACTGCACCCGCTGTTCTCAAAGAGTTCGATGCACTCCAGCTTTAAGTGACAGAGCAAAACTGTAATAGCCGTCGGGGGAAAGTAATTTCACAGAATCTGCCATTTCAGAAATTGTAGCGATCAAACCCCCCGTCCATAATGTCTTATCTTGTAAATGTTCGCACAATTAATTCAATTCCAAATTTTTTTCTGCCGCAAATGTTTTTGTCGGCCGAGGAGCTTAATGAACTAATGGATAAGTTGTAATTCAAAGTAATGTCGCAACTCGTCTTTCTGTTGTCTCGTCTTCCCAAATGTGTGATGCTAAGGGTAGCTAGGCGGCTCTTCCGGGCTGTGAATTCCGTCTTGTAATTTTCCGAAAAATGGATGATTATCGCAAAATATTTATTGATGGTCTGGCACGCTGCAAAAGAAACCGAAGTTGCAACTTGCAACCAAGTCTGGTTATTGTTGTTATTACTAGAGTTTCCTATGTGTGTTTAGTACAGCTTAGTCTAGACTAGACAGACTATGCAGCACATTTAGATCACTGTCTGGAGTTTCCATTCCTTAATTCCCGGCCCAATATTAGCAAATTCCGCCAGTAGCCTAAACACATAGATTTTGAAGTTTCTCACATTTATCACCTTGCCGACAATTTTGCTACACTTTCTCCACAAATTAATTCAAATCTCGAATCAAAAATATGTTGTACTTATCGCACCGTTCCACGGAGAAATGTATTCATTACTTCCCTTCACGAAGACAACTAGGAAGTAGAGTCAGGAGCACTTTGCACACTCCACGATTTGCTTGCAGCTTTCAGATCTTCGGATTGGTTAGAACGGGCACACTGCATTGAAGTACTAGACTGCTTTCCACAGAAATCCTTCAGAGCACATTGTACCCAATTCTCTTCCGATAAATTTAGATCGTCACCCATGGGAGCAGAAAAATATTGTCAAGAATTATAGCATAGCATAACAAATACAAGTTCAGGCAGGGAGTTGGGGTTAATCCAGCTCTAGCATTTACTCATTCTTGGGCTTTCTCTGCTTTCTTTCTTTGACTTTCTTCTGGCTAGTCCTTTGATTGTGCAACAATGAAAGTTTTTTCTTCTTCAGATTTTGTGATAATTTCATGAGCTGTGAGGACGTGTGTGGTTGTGCAAGGAGAGAGCAGACGGAGTGACTGACTGAGTTGATTTTAAGACAGACGTTGAGCGAGCGATGGAGCGGGTGGATGTGGACTGGTGCTCCGCGGTCTCTATTTACCTTCTCTTATGCCCATAATACACTTACTGAACTTACTACGACGACTGCCATGACATGAATATCGTACTGCTACGGTTAAGTACCGAACATTACAAAGCGCTATGGCACTACGGCACCACCGATACCATAGGTTTTGGATCTGATGAAGAGTTAGCCCGATAAATGCATGTGAGCGCTTAGAAGAAGACTCCAAACTCGGCGAGCAGTATTTGGAGTAGTCGACAGTTCAGTAGTTGTAAGTAGTAAGCCTGGTTCCCAAACCATAGTAGTAAAAACTAATGCATTTTAGACGGGGTTGATGTGTGTAAAAACTATAGTAAACCTCACTACGAGCGTAAATATCCCATGAATTTTAGGATTAAAGTTAGAATAGAAATGGGTAACTACTAAGAAGTGCAGAAATGCAGGGATGCATGTGGATGTCGGGTTTGGAGTTTTTGGATATAGAAGGGAATACAAGTTTAGTTTGTTGGAAGACCGATCCGGGTTTCGGTTCGACTGACAAGTCTTTTGGGTTTTTGCTTTTGCTTTGCTTCCTTGGTTCTTCCATTCGGATCAGGATTTTGAGGATTGCAAAGTCAGATTCAGGGATGTGTGGTTGGTTGGATTGGAAAGACGATGTACATAAAGAGACGGCACTACTCACGGCACACGACCGACCGAAAGCTACAAATACGAACGTCTCAACCATCAGCCAGGGAAAGAAGCAAGAAAAAAAGATCTTCCGCCACATGCCAAAATTATTTTTTGTCTTGATTCATCCGAATTTACGACGTCCTTCCTTTTTTATCGGTTCCTATAGGTTCATGAACGTTCGCAAATGTAATGTGGTGATGGAAATCCTGGATGATGAAATATTTCAAGTCATATCGTGAATATGATTTACAAGAGTCCCCCAATTCCTAGGGAAAAGGATCCGATTTCTCATGTTTGCATAGGGTAAACCAAATCGACACTATAAGATGGGGCTCTTCTTTCAGTCTCGACAGTTATTAAGAGGAATTTCCAGACTTAGGATTTTGGAATTGCCGATTTACTTCCTATCACTTCAAAACGAGAGATTTATGCAGCAACAATAGCTGGGCATCGGATAATTTCATCCATTGAAATGGTGCAAGCATTTTTAAGGCGAGGTATCCGTGACATAACTTGTATCTAATGCCCTGAAACTTACTGACAAACTATTGCAATCATGCACTACAATAAAATTCAACAATGGACAATATTATGTTTCAATATCGAACAAAATTAAAATATAGAGCGAGGAAAATACAAGCGTACTTTCTCACAACAAGATTTGTTTGATTTCCTCCAAAACTAAGATTTCTTACAAATTTCTCTCGATTTTTGTGAATTTCAATTAATTACCGCTTTGGTAACTGTAATCTTAAGTTTCGATATTCACAGGCAAAACTCACAATCAGTTCATTATCGATTCGAGTTCTTGAGCCGCAATTGTACAAAGTGGAGCAAAGAAGGTGAAAATAATGTTGTCCAGCTCCAGCCTGCTACAGATAACTTCTCTAGGACCGTGTAGATCAGCCAAATTAATTTTTTTGCGTTACATGCACTACGGATTGTGCCCAACTTTTCCGTCTACTTCCGGGTATTCTGATTTCCGCTTCTACTGTACACGCGATTCGAACTAACGATTGACTTTCGCTTGTTCGTGAATTCAGCTCTATTTGCCTGTATTGGTGTGCTACAAAAGCAACTTCACTACATGAAATAGAAATCAACTCCGAACTCACCGTACTGATGGGGCAGCCGAGTCGGTGCTGCTTTGCGCACCTCGTTTGCCAGATCACCCAGTGGCGTTCACTGGACGGCAATTTAACCGTCGTGTTTGCTAGTGCCGTTGTCCATAAAATCATTAAAATATTCACTTTCAGCATTTTATGCCAAAGGTACTGTCACAACCGAATTCCGATACAATGTGTCCAGGCCCAACATCCAAGTCATCCAACATCCAAGAAGGGAATATCAATTGATATATTTTACGTTCAAAACTCTTAAATTTAAATCTGCTGTTCCTGCCATTAACGAATTCTTTAAATTTAGTCGAAGCAATCGACAGCTTTTGTCAACCGAAAGGACAAATGTAAAATTCACAGACAAAGCAATTGATGCCAGAGCAACTTCTCTCTGGAATCTCCTCCCTTCAGAATTAAGAAAAGTTGAACTACCTTGGTCAAAATCTAAAAAAAATCTGACCAATTATTTTTTGAAATCAAGAAGTGAGGTATTTATTTATAGTTAAGTGTGTGTATATTTTATCAATTATTTCTTATTTTCTATCTAGTTAGTTAATTAGATATAAGCTGTTTTGTGTTTCCATAATTAGACAGACAACAAGCATATTCGTATGTATGACTGCTTTGCATTATCACGTTAAGCGTAGGTGGTACTACTCAACCCACTATGTCCCTTTGCCCTGCTTTTTCTCATTCCTATAATGTTAGAATGCTGAAGTCCGGTTTTTTTAAGAGATTAGTAATGTCCAAACGACATTGACCTTAGCTTCCAAAAAATACCGAATGCTCTGAGCTTTTCATTCCTACCATGTCCAAATTCAAAATTCAATCTGATCCAACGTCTCTAAAACCCGGCCTACTCTGGAAAACTAAAATTCTGAAAAGCATTGTATGAACAAAATCGGTTCAGTAATGTCGTGGGAGTTGTAGAATAGGCAGAGGACAATGTGACAAGACAAAAGTTGTCACTTAAAGTGCAGTATTACTGTTGATTGTTCTGATAAGCAGTAAGCAGTGATGTTTGAATGAATGTGTCAAACCTGGAATCAGAAATTTTTCCCAAATTGACCTTTTTTATTAGTTATTGCATCACTTACGTATATTAAATATCATAACATAACAGCGTTCTGCAGCATAACATAGCAACATTTTAAAATGTCTCTGGAATATATTCATTACAGCACCCATCGCTACCCAGCTATTTCAGAATCATACTAATCTCTCTAACTTTCACTTCTTTCTTTTCAGTAAGCACAACTGAATCCTGGACTGAGACTGTAAGGTACGTAGAAAATCTTTACTACATACTAACAAGAGATAATTATTAAGAGTTCACACTGAAGAAGACAACGTTTGGCAAATTTAATATTCCTCGAAAATTGGATCTACCATTTCGTTGCCACTTTGCTATTTAGTTTCGATCATGAGAGGGATCTTTTCCGAAACTCAACTCAAGCTGTAATTTCTTGTCTAGTGCATCTGCATAGTATATTTTATATTATTTATCCGTTATCGGTTGTACACCGATATTCTTCACAAATAGATTTTATGACGAAATTGACTTTTTCAGTAGCTTTTGTTAGAGGCGTCAGCAAATATTTGAAAAATATTGTTCAGACCAGCTTAACATTTGTTATAGCTACTTATACTTTGCATTCAAGCACCATACAAGCTAATTAAGTATTCAAATAAAAAAAAAATTCTTACAGCTAATTTAATTACCCACCACAAACTTACAAAGATTGTCTATTTTAGTTTCATCATTTTATACTGTAGTTGTACTTGCGCGAAAAATTAATTATGACACAATAAAGAATTCATTTAATTACAATTACATAAATCGCTCATTAGAACTTTCGTAAAATACAGGAGCGAATATTTAGTAAAACAATATTTACGAAGAATTTCGACACTTAATATCACAATTGCATTTATCTATGCTGAAATCGTACGTACATTTTTTTCCTATAGGCGAAATTTTTTGATACATTGAGTGAGTCTCTTTTCAATAATGCAATCTGTTTTTTTTTTGTTACGGAATACCCGTTTAATTATGTTTAATTATAATTATAATGTATGTATTGTTTTGTACAGAAATCTCCAACAAGAATTATTATAACACCTACATAACAAATATTTTTATCCCGCTCCCAAGTAGCTTTGTTACAATTAATTACAAACTATACAAACGTACCAAGTAGTAAAACACTCAAAACTTTGCTTTCTTTTTTCTTTCACTAAATTAGCAATACTTTTTCTGTTTTAATTTTTAGCATTTAACAATCATTTCTAAACTTTTGCCGCTGGCGAGCGGCGAGCTGAGCACCAGTGAAGTTAGTATACATTATTTTTTATTTTACTTTACGTACATGAATAATAATGGTATTGTAACATTGCGTATAATGTTTCGTCGTTTTATTCACAATTAAAATAAAAGTAATATAGAAAATTTAGCGTCCTCCTCGCAAATTACAATCTTTTCTAGCTTTATGCCTTTGAAATCATAATTTTCATAACTCATTGCGTAGATTAATCACAACACAAGGTACCAATTTACAATAAAACACTCAAGTTTATTTTTTCAACTAACAACGGTGATATGTAATATGATATAGATTTTCTCATCCCGCGTATTTTTCTGAAACTCGGGTTTGTTAATTAAGGTCAACCTTGACCTTGATTTCTGTAATAAGCAATTACTGTTTGAGATTTATTTTTGAATGAATTACACACGTAGAGTTTTGGGACAATTAGTTTATATATTCATTTGCAAATTTTTCAGCCCAGGCGTTAGATAGCATTTATACTAGTTCTGAGCTGAGGTTGTTCAGTCGGTAGTCGGTACGCACCTACAGAACATTTAACCTTCGTAAGTGGGACCAGAACTACTTTTAAAAATTTAATAGAGCAAGCGGTTCAATTTGCTAGAAACCCTTGTTTAGTTGATGGCAATGAGATGAGATGAGCAAAGGCATTAGTAATAGTCAAGATGTTGCAATTTTAATTCGTAATGCGATGTAATACGTATATAGATGACTGCGCGACATAATTAATTTGTTTCAAAATGAAACAAACATTAAGGTTCTTATGATTAAATTGAAAGAATATGGATGCGGTGATAGCTTAGTAGGAACTCTAACCACTCAAGATGGAGATACAGGTAGCAGTTCAATGACATTGTTGTTAGTATAATTTTGATTGATGGATTTCTTATCAAAGCCCCGGTTTTAGTGTTGACTTGGTCATTGAGCCGTTAGATGTAAGAGTAGGGCCCTGCAAATAGTAGTAAACTCTACTATAACAACCTATAATAATAAACTCCTACTATAATAATAGCTCATAATACCTTCAGTTAGAGCCCTACAAAGCAATAGTCAAGATGGATCATCTTTTGAAGTCAAAGAGTTGTTAGTGTTGCCGTGCGGATTTCCTATTCCGACCGTTGTCGGTGGCACGAGAGATGAATTCGCTGTGTTTTCTCCTCGGTTTGGCTTGTATTCTAACCCAGGGTCAAATTGTTGGAGAACGAATACCTGCAATCAGGAAAAAATAAAAATTTAACGTATTCCATACTTGGGCTAGAAAATAAATCAAACGTAGTAGTTGCTATTGCTAATACAGCAGTTTAAGCAGGTTATGAAATTTGCAAGGCAATGGATTTTCACACTTTTGAGATGCAAGTGTGCCTAACTCTCGCTGGATTGATTAGGGTGACCGGCTAAATACTACGAAATAGACAACTCATGCCTTCATGCACAACGTGAGCGCACAATTCGTTGAAAAGGTCACTGAATTCTGCAAATCCTAATGTCATCTAACAAACTGCTGAGGTTCTACAGATTGGCGCCGTCTCGACGACTTGTAAACAAACAAATCCTAAGAAAAATGAGATCTCAAGGTGAGTAAAGAGGAAATGCAGACACAACCTACTTTTAAACGTATAAATAATCGTAGTACTACTCTAGGAAGATGTGATTAGGATTTTTGCCAAGTCCTTTGCAGAACATGCATATGCTTACGTTTCGCAATTTTTCAAAAGAAACATATTTCGATTTTCACGGAGAAAGTGGTTATGAGACATTGGAGTTCTCCGTGTGTAGAATTATAAAACCACGAATACTGGTTATAATGTAAACATAAATTTTCCATGAATTTGCTTTATCTCTGCTGCTGCTGTACCGTAATAATCGAATGAAACAGAAACTGCATTTTGGGATTTCGTAGCTTGAAATCAGTTTGACCAAGTTGGCAAACCTTACTGCAGTTTTTTGTAATGTAGAATCATGATGGTGAAATGCGATTTAATGTCAACTCCATTTTTAAAAGGAGCAAGTGTGAAAAATTAATCATTAATTTCCAGGTAAGCTAAACTTGTTAGTGGGTGTGAGCTATCTGTGAAATCCCGGATTAGTGGACTTCATTGAACCATCGCATTGACTTGAAATATTGATGTCACAGTATGACAAATTCACAGAATCATCCCTTGTGAACCCTGAAAACTTGAAGATCTCAGGCAAAGTGAGCCCAAAAACTGAGTTATCTGGAAATATGAAGGACTTACTTGATCCGTGGGCAATAAAATAAAGTCATCCGGTGGATTGGTGATCACGTAACGCTTAGAGGACGCATCAGGACTTGATGAAGGTTCACGAAACCTAAATAAGAAGAAAAGACACTTCTCTGTGAATCGTGTTTTTCGTAACGGGTTGAAAAGGTTACATTAGAGTCTAACACGTTTCAAAGTGACACCTTTAGTTAATCGTTAAAGTCAATATCTTTCGGACGGAATGTGGATTATCTGAGGTCTCAAATAAAAGTTAACCTGTTATTGAGGGACTTTTTGGTGAAGTAGACTCTCGACTTAGTTTTTACTGTCCAATTCGAAAAGTCTAAAAACTTAATCCTGCTTTGCAAACTCAAGTAATAAAATGTTGTAAATACACCTTGTACATCACTATTGTAATAGACTGCGTGAGGGCATTATGTGAAATCTATGAAATTCATCTACTTTGCTTCACTTCAACTGAACGTACAACATCGTTGTTTTATCCAAGCGAACAAAAATTTGAGGAAGTAAAATTTTATAACCATTTTAGATAAGTGTGTTTTTCCTTGCAAGGTCTGGCAACAATAATAACTAAATTCGTCCAGTACAAATTCGAAGTTATTGATCTATCCAGTTGTGCTATTTACAACTTTGCAATTTGATCATAATTAAGTAGTGCGATTGATTGCGTACATTGGAAGGAGCCTGTAGAGGCCAATACATAGCATGCCATATTGTCGAAGAGCAGCTGCGAATAAGCCTCCATATTTTCCTCCTTCGCCGAATTGAGCAAGTGGACCATCGTAGAGGTTAATTTGACCCACACGGCACCTATCTCGATGTGAAAGTGTTTCTGAGGTACTGTAGCCGCCACGGAGCCCAGCACCTTCAGCTAAAATCAATTCTAATTCAGGCGTCGCTCCTCCGGTTATCAGTGATCGAATTAGCGTCAGAGCATTTTGATTGAAATAAGTCTGAAATTTAAGAGTTATGTTATGAGTCAGTTACTGCTGTTCTACCAGGAATCACGTAAAATCAACAATGCTGGATACTTGATGAATTCTTACCGTAGACATAAGAGAATCAAGGACGGAAACAGCAAAAGCAGTACCACAAGAGAAAGGCTGAGTAAGGTATAATTCCGTATCTGGCTCGTCATCTGCAAATACAAAATTTGATTAGCTTATGAATTATACGAATGATGAATTGTGAATTTGAACAAGCAATTGCCGATGTCTATATACATACCATCGTCCTGATCCAGAAACTGAACGTTGCTGTCATTTACAAGCTCTGCACAAGTCCATAATTTAATTTGATTAGCATAAGCTGTATGATTAAAGTTGTCTTAGTATTTGTATGGAATTATTCAAATTCGAACCTGTAATCATAGGTACGTTGGAGCCATAGACTGAACCTCTTCGTTGGAGAATGACAGGACTTCCTCCGAGAGGACTGGACCTCTCTGTTCCGTTCCCTTCGCTGTTTTGATTTAGAACACCCATGGTACCGATGGTATCGTCAAATGTCATCGCCTTGATGTTCAATGAGGCTAAAATGGCTTCCTTATCGGCTAGTGTCGGATCATCATTCGATGGAACTTTTGCAGACAGTATCACGCACATGTCACACAGATTGACATTCACGGCTCTCAAATCAGCTCGACTCAACGGTGAACCCTGCGAAATAACATCTCTTGCTTCAAATCCACTGTGTGTTCAGGTTTTCGCATCATTGCAATATATTTTAAACTCTTACGTTGAGTATAGAAATTTTTGGAAGATTTTGAAGCATTTTCCATTCTCTTCGTATGTAGTCAACAGAGCCAACGATGACGACATGTTTCAGTTCGTGATAGTGAAAATTAGAAGCTCTCAAAGGCATGACGAGATTCCTGAGTCCAATGAGGGGAGAGTCTGGGTCCGCAAAAAGACAGACGACGACATGACCGTTTAGAACTGTCATTGCGGCCTGATTGCGATCTAAAATTGACTCCTCGATTGATCTGGCAGGACACCAATGAAACATTCCTGTGGAGTCATATTTCATCTCTGTCTTCTCAAAATCAAAATCTTTAGCTTGATCGTCTGCAATTCCCACTTGGAGTCCATTATTTCCTTGTCCGTTGATTCCTCCGGTTGCTGACCGGCTGGTTGGCCTGCGCATAAAACTCGGAATTTTATTATGCTGAAAATTGACTGTGCAGCTAACGGTTAGACTTTCATCGCTAGTAATACTACAAGCAATTCATAGCACACACTAGCATTTTAGTAATTTCATTTTAGTTTCTTGGAATATTGCGAAAACTGAATAAGCTTGGCGCAGGGCAAAAGCATTACGTTTTACCATACCCAAGTACAAATTCAGTCACAATT